>JALPQI010002064.1:0-97783 GCA_025490895.1 Thaumatotibia leucotreta | reverse complement strand
AAACGTCATGATTTTAACAATAATTATAAAATAGAAAATTAACAATTTAGTGACAATCACAAAGTAACTATTCTTATTATATAAAAGACAACAGCCATCATCATCATTTCAGCCATACGACATCTACTACTGAACATAGGCTTCTCCTTTAGACCTTTACATGCGCTGGTTGGAAGCGCATGTTTAATGACAGTTCATGAATATTGGCATAAATCTGTAGTAGCCACATTAGAGCATCACACCAGCCATAATAACATAGTTTCTAAATGATACACATCACATCACATCATCAGCCTCATCAGCCTGTGATAGTCCACTGCTGGCCGTAGCCAGATTTGACCAAAACTCATTTAACATTTTTTGCGTCTTTTAGTCTCAAGGTGCGTTCAAACTAAAAGAGCATTCGCTGTTCTAACCTCCCACTCTACGAAATTCGATCGGTACACAAAACGTGATTGGTTGATTTCGTAGAACGGGCGCTAGAACAGCGAATGCTCTTTTGGTATAAACGCACCTTCAGGAACATGCTGTTAGAATTTTTCCCTTTCCTCGTGGGCACCTTGTATGGAAGTCCTAAGGGGAGGCCTATGTTCAGCAGTGGTCGGCTTATGACTGAAATGATGATAAAAGCTTTTACTTTAAACCTGCTGTCTGTCTCTCGATGCATTTTCAGGCTTACTATAAATGCAAGTAAAAGTAAATGCAGACATAAACGATAAAATTTACGAGACCTTAAAAGCCTCTTAAGGTTGCATAAGAAAGTGCATGCTTCAGAAGTATGTGGACAATTTTGGTCCTTATGTCTTTGACATACTGTTTATAATGTACACATATTGTGAGTGACCGTGATCGTTTCGACTGCTTTTCCTTTGTTATGTCATTCGATTTATATCACTTTCTATGGACCATATAAGTACAGTAATCGATATAACTGATGACGGGCTCGGTAGCTCAGTGGATAGTGATACTGCCTGTGAAGCGGGAGGTCCGGGTTCAAGTTCCGGTGTAGGCACATATTATCTGTATTTGTTCTTCAGAAATTGATGTTTTCTATGTAGGTATTTAAGTAGCTATAGTTATACCATGTAATATGTATAAACGTCGCTTAGTATACATACACAACACGAGGATTAATTGTGCTTACCTTGGTGTAAGAATCAAGACCCCAAAATGATAAAATAAAAATTCACTGTTTGGTTTTTGACCATAGCTGGGACCTTTTAGATTATAGTTAGGCGGTTTCACGGTAGCCGATTCAAATTTTGTCACCTTGTATCACCATTTTGAAGTGGCCACACATACTTAATTTTAATTTCAATATTGTTTATAATACAAGTTTTTAATATTTTAATATCAGATTGTATTGGAATTTTCCTGAAGATTTCACCCGATCCGAAAAACAAGGAACTTCATCGTCAGATGACTCGGTAGATATAAAAATAGCAACTCATGATTAAAAAGCTCGTTATACCATACATTTTAGGTGGTTTTCTTAAACAGTTTACATTTTTGTCTATACAAACCGACCTAACGACAATTTTAAAGATTTTTTGGACTTATATATAAATTTAGGGAAATTCCAATACAACCTAATTTAAAAATAGATTTTACCTACACTATAAATATTTTGAAAAAATATTTGAAATTTCTATGTTTGCATTATTTTCTATGAAAAAAACTACCTGACCCGTATTCATTGTTAGTTTTCTTTCTATCTCTTCCAAATTTCATGTCTTGCTGCTTGTAACGTGTAATGCTGTATATAATTGTTAATGTGAACCGACTCAGTGGGTCTCAATATACAGGCTCAGCCTAGTTTGAAGCCCAATGTATAATAAATAAATATCTTGGGACATCTTACACAAATCGACCTAGACCCACGGTAAGCTCAATTAAGGCTTATGATGTTGTGGGTACCAGGCGACGATACATATAATGCTAGAATATTGTAAACATGTGCTTACTTTTGAATAAATTATTAAACTACTTAAAGCAATAAAATAGAACTAAAACTTAAGTCACCTATCAAATGAAAACTAAAATAAAATAAATCTTAAAAGTTCGGCCCCGCGGCATGGTACCAATAAGGATACTGGCAGCGTTACCTCGCTGTGCATGCATGCATGCATGCATCAGCCTATGATAGTCCACTGCTGGACGAAGGCCCCTCCTATTAACTATGCTATACACATTAGGAGGTAAATACCCATCCATAATCGCCACGCTGGGCAAGCGGATTGGCGATCGCATTAATGTGTCCGCTATGATGACGCTGCTGCCCATCATCAATCTTTTATATTTTACCTCGCTGTATCGCTATAAATTATTTATATTTGTATTTGATACATGACACCTAGTTCACGTTCGCCCCACATTTCATCATCACTGATGTGAGAAACGATTTCCTGTGTTTTTACCAACAACAATGATCATTGTCTGTTCTTCTCACCTGTGTGACATACCATTCTACTTAAAAATCCTACTTTTTCTATCGATAAAAAATATATTCTGTCTGACCCTCAAACCGAGAATACAGGGTGTAATGAAAAACATGATACCTGGGTCAAAATTCTTTTTGTTGGCTTATTTTGTGTCCCTAAAAACGTGACGCAGTGGTGATTTTTGTATCAGATGATGTTTTGTTTTCAATTTCTAATGTATGGACTATAGACTAAAATCTAGCGTGAATAAGAAATATAAGTGCACCGCATTTTTTAAAATCCTGTTTCGAAACAGCGACTAAAAGCTTAACAGAGTGGTATGAAACAAGACGACGAAAATAATTTTGACCCACCTACAAAAAAATCATTGGACATTCACACATTGACTAAAAAAAAGGCGGCAAATGCAATTTTTATATAGACAGCAAACTCTTCGTGGCTACATTCTTTAACATTGTTAAGTAGACAGAGTATTACAGGTACTACGGGTACTTACAGGCTAGTACAGGCACCTTTATAATTTATAAAATTTGTAGGTACCTATACTTATACCAATCGTTAGTAAATTCTAAAAAATGTAAATAAATATGGCTGACGTTCCATAACATTGACGTCTTTGACATACAGTGTGTAAATCTAATACGGGCGATCAATTAAACCAGGCATGGGATTCATTAGTGTAATCATGGATTACAAGGTTTTTTTAAAGTTACTCTTAGTTATGACCCCACAGATTTTTTTTAAGGTTATCGGAGCAGCAATGTAGGTACGACCATTTGTTATTGTTGACATGTCAGTTATGTCATCTGCTTTTGAAATTAGCTGTCAACTTTTTTGACTCGCGTATGTTGCTCTACATTGCGCGCCGAATTATTTTGTATGGAAAATTTTGTTGCTCTAATTTTAAGTAAAAGTTATTAGAATGTACTTATTATGTCGTAAACTAACACCCGTTAAGAGCTTCGCCCGTATTAGACTTACACCCTGTATAGTGAAACACGTTCGCAGATATATTTTTACATTTATAGTAATAAATAGCAATAAATTATAACTAAAAATGTGTGTGAACTCAAGGTTTAAGATTTTAAGTTCGTAATAAAACCAAGATGGTGTTCTACAGGTGCGTGATTATGGAATAATACAAGTTTTTAGGTTTGTTTAATTTTATTTAAGATTTTACTGACGTATATAGGTAATTTCATCAGAGTTGAGATGAATGATTACATCGCATGCAGAATATGTATTGAATGAATGAATGACTTGCATTAAAATATTGAAGCAAATCCCTTGAACAAACTTTTTGGTCAATCTTACAGTGCAATTGGGTTTGCTGTCAGTTCAGTACGGAAAAAGAACACCAATTTAAAATTCCCCGTGTGTTTACATGGCATGTTGATGTGTGCGTGACCTCAACTCTCGTGGAGATAGCTAATACCACTCCATTTTTTTGTCCTTTACGTGCGTACTTATGTAGTGGCTCTGACTATTTTTGGTCTAATATTTGACCAGTATTGCTTACAATGTTTACTCGTAGGTATATTGATTTAAACTTTCACGGTCATCACTCATATTTTAACGAACAAACGGGTCTTAATCGCGTATACTTAGCAATGTACCGAGGAGAAGTTTCATAAGTTTTGAAACATCTATAAAGAATGTTCTCGACGATGTAAATTTTATTTCCAAGAACATTCTCCATAGAAGTTTCGCAATTTATGAAACTTCTCCTCTGTACATTGCTAGGCCCATCAAGAAAAGGCCTTATCAACATCTGAAAAATGCATGTATGCCTAGTTTAAATAGCATAATTTTGCATAAAACCAGCGTGACTCCGGTGACCGTAACCATGGAAATAACAGACAGAAAAAAGTTGATTCACCCACAGTCACGTGAAAAGTCGCGATCGTCGGCTGTTCAGAACATGCCGTAATAATCCCTAATCAGGGAAGAAAAGTGCTCGAGTGGAGACCATGGCTAGGCAAACGCAGCGTAGGACGTCCACCTACAAGATGGACAGACGACCTTATGAAGGTCGCCGGGACACGCTGGATGCAGGTCGCATCTAACCGGTACATGTGAAGGTCCAGAGGGGAGGCCTATGTTCAGCAGTGGACGTTTTATGGCTGAGGTGATGATGATGATGATTTGTCAGCCTATTGTCATAACAAACAGAAAAAAGTTATGTGAGTATGGTCAAAGGCGCGTAGCCTTATAACAGATTTCATATCCGAGAAATTTGACTGTTCACTAAGCTGGAGTGGCCGAGTGGTAGCATCAGCCGCGAAAGCTGAGGACGTGGGTTCAAATCCCACCTCTGGCGTTGGAGAACTTCGGTATTTTTTCTTTGTTACGTTACGTGACATGTAATGTTTAAAGAAAAAAGTTGATGTAACCATGTCTGCGACCATATATAACATGGACGTCTAACGCCAGCTCAATAATGCCCCAACAACGAATTATTCAATTGTGCCAAGATGGACAGGGCATAAACTCTTTTCTTAACTTATGTTTATACAAGGTGTAAGTCTAATACGGGCGAAGCTCTTAACGGGTGTTAGTTTACGACATAATAAGTACTTTCAAATAACTTTTAATAAAAATTAGAGCAACTTAATTTTCCATACAAAATAATTCAGCGCGCAAATTAGAGCAACATACGCGAGTTAAACACTCGTTGACAGCTAATTTTAAAAGCAGATGACATAACTGCCATAGTGCCATATCAACAATAACAAATGTTCGTACCTACATTGCTGCTCCGATTATCTTAAAAAAAAAAAACTGTGGGGTCATAAAATTTAAGAGTAACTTTTTAAAAAACATTGTAATCCATGATTACACTAATGAATCCCATGCCTGGTTTAATTGATCGCCCGTATTAGATTTACACACTGTAGAACATAGCCAATCAAAACTTTGATGGAACAATGACAACTATTTTGAAATGGCGGTTTAAGCTTTTATAGGTTGATATTGAAATTCATTACCGTGATGCATTGAAGAGGTGACACTTGTCAACTAAAAGTCAGTACCGTTTTTGAAAGTCAATTTAGTATGGCGTGCGGCTTCCATGTTTTATTTGTTCGTAGACCCATGTACGTTTTTGCGCATCGACCCTAGCAATGTAAAAGTTGCAGAACATTTTCAAAATTACAGGAATATACTCGGAAATTTCCGAGAATTTTCATGAGAGTAAGTTCTCATTAAGAATGTTTCCATGAGAACTTATAAAAATGTGTTTTAAATAATTATTTTAAATCGTAAATAAGTAAACAAGGCAGAAAATAAAACTCGTAAGGTACGGTCTTGCATCTAGTACGGTGTTTGCTTGATTATTTGATTAATTATTATTTTTGTTTAATATTATGATCCTTTATTTATTTCTCTTTTTTATAAACATGTCTAGAAAAATCGGTTTTTTGATGTAATTAATTCTTTAATGCATGTTATTTTAATGAGATGTATTATTATATAGGTACTGTTTAGAAAAAATAAGTCCACCTGAGTTTCTTACTGGTTCGTCTCAGGAACGGTGTAGGGTTTGAACCAGTAGTCGATTTTTTTCTCTCTCTTCATAATGTCAGACGATTCGAAAATGCTTATTAATAAGCATTCTTGAATAAAGAATAGTTTGACTTGACTTGACTTGATTAGATTATTTCTTAAATTGAGATTCCCGAGAACATTCTCCATGCAAGTTTCGCAACTTATGAAACTTCTCGGTATAATGCTAATCGACCCTCAACAGACTTCGAATACACTATAACGCCGCAGGTGTAATAATATCACATAATCTGGATCTCTAGCGCAGCTATGCGTTTCTCGCACGCTCTGATTGCGGTGCGCCGACTCCGGCGCATCGTGCCATCGGATGTATCGATTTTATTGGATTTTAATATCGATCTGGGTAGTTCTATGCGATTATTCCGTCGCACAAATCAAGTCATTACCATTCCCAAATTATTGACGAACTGCGTATAAATAGTGGAGTCATTTTCGGTTATTTTGTAGCAGACGCATGTTTGTCTGGTATTCTGGCATAATCACAGATGTCATATATACCATAGATCAAGCAAACGTATCTACTTAGCGTATCAAATGAACTCAGTGAAATCCACTGAGTTGTCCGTCTTTAATCGTAGCTTGCAGCTTTCGGGCGTCAAATTTTGGAAGTTGAAGTGAACAAAAACATTAATATTGCCTTAAGTAATATTCATTGCAACAACACAAAAAAATATGAATACTCAAGGGCCTGAGACATATTGAAAATCATAGGCAAGTAACAACTTCAGTACAAAATCTGACACGCTCGGCCGCCATACAAATGAATGGACTTGTTTCTTCTATCCAAATCTAATTCTATGGGCATAATAGTCTCGTTTGCTTTTATAAAACGGAAAATAAAGTGGTGATGGTAATGATAATGAACAATATAAACGCGTAAAAAAAACGCATAGTAACACCGATCTATATATGATAACTATGAACGGTGTAGACTTGCTATTTATAGAATGATTCAAGGTTAATTGCATTATTATTGTACATTATAAATAAATACATAATATATCTTGAGATATTTTACATCAATCGACCTCGTTCCACGGTAAGCTCAATTAAGGCTTGAGATGTGGGTGACGACCAGGTGACGATATATATAATAGACAGACATACACGACCAAGAAACAAATATTTATGATAAATAAATTCACAAATAATGCCCTCACCGAGATTCGAACCCGGAACCTCCAGCTTCGTAGGCAGGGTCACTACCAACTTGGCTACGTTTACAAATTATTGTACTCTCTGCCGAAGCCTTTATTATTTATTACATTTTCAAAATTCGACATTTTACAGCCGCAGCGCCCGTTTAAATGTAGTTCGTTGAAGATGGGATGCAATTATTGAGACATAGTAACTCTTATTATAACAATATGTTTAAACTTGAGTTAAACCGTTTAATTATAATTATACGAACACATAAATAAAATAAAAATTCCTGTTTGTTATTACTATTTTAAATTAGGCCAGTGTGATTAATAAAAAAAACGGAACTAACAAGAAATCATAACATAACCTCACTCACCTCACTATCTTTCAAAAACCCTATATCCATCATAACATCCACGCCATTCTAGCACATAACCCTTTAACAATTAGCCACATAATCGTGTACTGAAACTAAAGCTAAAATGGCATAATCGCCCACAAAAGCTGTGATGTCACCAGTGAAAGTCACTTTTGGTTTCCGAGTCACCGTTACCCGCGGCCAAACATTTACGGGACATGACTAGGCCATTTCTTCCATCTACAAGGTGTAAATTCACCTGTGTTATACCTATTGTCATTTTTACTACCTGACAGAGTTGAGCAAAAAGTAATCTAATTACGAACCCTGGGTGAAATCCGGGTGTATTTATTTATCACAAATAATATATTTGTTCCTTGGTCGTGGCCGTGTATGATGTAAGTATCTATTATGTATATCATCACCTGGTACCTACATCGCAAGCCTATGGCACTAGTCTCACCCACCGCGAGCTACTAAACTATGAACTATCGGCTATAAACACGAACAAAAGATACGCACTCCCGTCCCGTGTAAAAAAAAGAGACACGGCGATACTCGCTCGGCGGTGATAGCTGATAGCTGGGCGAGTATCGCCGTGTCTCTTTTATTTACACGGGAGTGCGTATCTTTTGTTCGTGTTTATAGCCGATAGTTCATAACTTAGTAGCTCGCGGTGAGACCAGTGCCTTAATTGGGCTTACTGTGTAACTAGATCGATTTGTGTAAAATGTCCCAAGATAGTTATTTATTAACAGAGATTGTTAAATTGACTGCAACTTTATGAAAAGATTCCTGTTTTCCCTGCCTCCCTGGGATATGTTAAAAATATTCAACTGAAGGAAAAAAATAAAGTGAAGAATAAAACTATGAAAAACGGATAAACTCGCGTATATTACTTAATTGAATTTAACTTCTTCTCGACGTTCAGAACACTTCACAGGGTTCGTGGTCTGCGGGCGACTGACGATGGAGAAAATTTGATCAAATCGATTAGCAGTTGTCCGCAGACCACGAACCCTGTAAAGTGTTCGAAACGTCGGAATGAAGTTAAATTTAATTAAGTAATTTACGCGAGTTTATTCGTTTTTCATAGTTTTCTTTTTCACTTTATTTTTTTCCTTCAGTTGAATATTTTTAACATATTTTATAAGTACCAGGGAACAAAGGAACCTTTCCATAAAGTCGCAGTCAATTTAAGAATCTCTGTTAATATACTTGAGTTTATCCGTTTTTCATGGTTCTTTTTCATGAGTAATCCTCGTGGTAACCGATAAAAATATTAAAGTAAAGAACGTTGGTAAAAAATTCTCGAAATTTCCGCAAGCTACGCAGGCGAAGTAGTTCGAGTTTTTGAATCCAACTCCGTTAGTTTAGATTACCTGATCGGAAGTCCAAAACAGTTTGTGTGTCATCTGTGCCTCGAATAATAATGCTATCATGACTTTCTTTAGGACAATCGCTTTCTTTTGCCTTGAGATACGCTATCCGCAAGTAAAAGTAGTAGGATGCGTATTTTACAACCTTTATTGCACAATTCCTGAAAAAAAGTACAAACGGCTGACTTAATGCCTTATGACATTCTCTACCAGTCAACCATTGGGACAAACAGTAATTAGTATTATGTGCAAGATCGTCAACATTGAAAAGAAATAAGAAACACAAATCGACACTACTACATTGGTTTAATAAATACACATACACATATAAATATAAATAAACCTACATATACATACATAGATAAATAAATAAAGTACCCAAGTATAAGTAAGGAATATACAGATCATCTATCACTGAGCTTGTTGGCAAGGTATTTACGTAACTTGCGTTTGAAAATTGAAATGTTTCCCCCGTAATCCTAAATGTGTCCTAACTTAGTAAATCGTTAAGTAGGTATTATATGTCCCTTTCTCTCATAATCAAGTATAAGGGCCTCGGCAAAGAGTACGATTTTGTACCGTTTGGCGTAGAAACTTTAGGTTCTTGGGGCCCCAGCTCACGCAAATTGTTTGCTGAGATCGCGAAACGTCTGGTTGATGTAACTAAAGACCGAAGAGCTGGCGACTTCCTCGCACAACGCATCAGTATTGCGATACAGCGAGGAAATGCCGCCAGCATCCTCGGTACAATGCCACAAGGGCCAATCTTAGATATGTATAGGTTAGGTTAAGTAGATTAGTTAAATCTGAAATCGAATTGGAGATCAAAAATGTAAACAAATGGGATACCACCACAAAAAAAATATTGCGAGAGGTGGGTAATCTAAAATCATTGAAATACTTTTAAAAAATGCGCACATGCATGTCACTGACGGTACGTATAGTTTTTAAATATTTTACTAATTTTTAATATCATACATTATTTTTTTTAATCATATATTTATCTAGTTTTAATAAAATGTAGGGTGTTTAATTTATACAACTGGCAATGATAAGAAGTTTTAAACATTTGGTTCGCAGTTATAATAATGTACCTACTGAAAAAAATCAAAACAAGATGGTGCTCCAAATGACTCTTTTATGAATCCATAAAAACTCCTAAAATTTAGCATTACAAAGTACATGAAAACAGATTTTAGTATTTTTACCTACAAATCAATCATTTAAATTTTTCTGTAGAAATTGATTCGATTGTAACTATAGATGAAGACTGGAATTCGTTCCCCGGCTATCTTAAAGATTAAAGTAACACGACATTGGTTTTCAAACATTGATTATGTTGATTACCTATTTACATCATTCTAGCAAATTTCTAGGTATTATTTTTGTAATCAGGAACCGTGGACACTCAGCCGTATGTTTTTTATAGTCATGTCCAAAAAATCTAAAAATATGTTAATGATTGTGATACTTGTGTATCGAACATACTTTGACTTTCGCGTATCTACACCTAAACATCAAGCATTGTCTTAGGTTTAGCACCTGTAAGGATAGTTTGTAAGTGTGCAAATAAATGAAATAAAATACCTATCTCAAAATGCGACGTTAATTTATAAAAGTGTTAAAAAATAAAAAGTTTTATACCCCTGGAATGTCATTTTAACATTGACTTCATAATGTCATGTCATTGTCATAGATTGTTTACATTTTTGATCTCGAATTCCATTTCAGAGCTTAGATTTAATCTATGTACATAAATTGTAGTTTTGACAATAAATATATAAAAAAAAAGTTAATATCAAATTAAAAACTTATTCACCGTGTATAATATGCCTTTGAAATAATACATTTTAAGGCATTTCAGAAACGTCACTCTGTTTCTGATTGGCTATGCTGTAGGCTTATGTTATGAACTTATGAACATTCGACATTCTTAGTGACTTATGTCATTTTGATGACATTTAGTATGAGATGTCGCTCAAAAATCCGATCTCTGGTTATGAATCTTATGATGGCACCGTGTTAATCGTTTGACGATATTGCTATCAGGTTCTAACAAGTATGGAAGTGCGAAAGCAAAAGCACGATAAACAGTAAATGTGTGACCATGATAAGCCACCTGGATATGCTATGGTTGTATAGGCTGATTATTGGTTTTGGGAAGGTTAGCAGAATAAAGGTATACTAGAGGCATTCGAGATGTGGTGTTGGAAAGAGTAAGCTGGACAGAGAAGAGGTCAAACGAAGAGGTGCTAAATATGGTGAAGGAGGGCAGGTGTATTTTAAAAACAATAGAGAAGAGAAGAGGGAGAATGATTGGACACTTGTTACGACACGACGAGTATCTAAAGATTATAATAAAAGGAAAAGTTGATTAAAGGAAACAGAGAGGAAGACCAAGGGCCTATATGGACCAAATAGAAGAAAAGGCGCAAGTGGTGTCGTACCAAGCAGTCAAGGAGAAAGCCCAGGAAAGAGAAGCGTGGAAATTGCACCACCGACAAGAGCCTAGCTCTTAAGTTTATGATGATGATGAGCAGAATAAAAATAGGTGTTGACAGTTCAACGGTCTATATTGGATTCAATTCAAATCATACTGACACTGACAGTGATTGATGGAGTGAATGAATGTATTTATACAGTGAACGAATGGACCGGAAAGTAGACTTGGATTTTTGTAATATACCAATACTGATCATGTGATGTGTCTCCCATACTGTACCTCAAAGACTTTCAAGTTGACTGCACTAGAAATAACCCACATTGCCTCCATTACATCGTACGCCAGTGAAATTTCAATCACTAGAAAGCTGAAATCAGAGAAATCTAGATCCGCACATGTCCACGTAATTCAATTTAGCTTGATAGATCATCTTATTCGGAAGAGAATAAAGGAAATTGGCAATTTTCGCATTGAATTAATTTGTGTTAGAATGCAAGTGCTTTACGTTGAAGGAAAACATCATGAGGAAACCTGCATACACCTGCGAAGAAATTCAACGGTGCATGTGAAGTCCCCAACAAGTACTGGGCCAGCATTGGGACTACTCAAAATAGGCACGTTTGATGTCTAATTGCGGAAAAAATGGTCAGAATACAGCAACAACAACAATGCAGCGTAATAATTTATAGGTACCTATTGCCTTTATTTTCTTGACAATCTTTGTATTTTTTAGGGATTATTTGAATTTAAATTATCGTGCGTTGTATTGAACATTATAGTACACCGTTTATTTTTTTATTCACCCGCCAAACCTTAGGGGGTTCATCATCATCATCATCATCAGCCTATGATAGTCCACTGCCGGACGTAAGCCTCTCCTATTAACTATGCGTATAGACGCATTAGGAGGTAAATGCCCATAATCGCCACGCTGGGCAAGCGGATTGACGATCGCAGTAATGTGTATGATGACGCTGTTGCCCATCATCAATAATTTACATACACACACACATTTTAGTTTTAAAATAGAAAATTAAGTTAAATTTAAATTTTAATATTTTCTTCGGTTACCGCGAGGATTACTCATGAAATAAAACTATGAAAACGGATAAACTCGCGTATATTAACTAATTTTAACTTCATTCCGACGTCCACGAACCCACGAACCACGAACCCTGTAAAGTGTTCGAAACGTCGGAATGAAGTTAAAATTAGTTAATATACGCGAGTTTATCCGTTTTCATAGTTTTATTTAAATTTTAAATTAAATAAATAATATTAAAAAATAGTTTGGCAATTGTATATAAATAACTTTTGGTACTGTGAATGTAACTTTGGTAGGAAGAGCGGGATTTCCTGCTAAAAAGTAAATATTTTACTTACTTGGAGATTCCAAAAATAAATTGTAACTTGCATTGTAACCAATAATTGCTTGTAATTTTCATCAATCTTTTATAAAATAATGGTCAGTGACACTTCAATCCCTTAGTCGACTCTTACGACACCCGCAGGAGTTAGGGTGGTGACAAATGTATTCTTACTGCCGTCACCACACGGCCGCCTTAATCTTAATTCGCGCTGAATAAATTCCTATATTCCTTACGGAGCAGTAAAAAAACCTGTACCTTCAAAGTTTGTGGTCAGATAAAGCAGTTTTTTGGCAATAACCCGGAAACAAGGGCACGCAGGCCGCACCGTTACCCTTTTGCATAAAACTGAGATTTATCTGCGCAGACGCAAGCATTCGGGCTTTGGCAGTTACGGTGTTTTGAAGATATACATTGTATATCATATAGTGTGTTATCAAACAGGATTCTTTTGAAATCAAACAATGGGATGCAGATTTAATGAGATTTAACTTATTTTTTAACCAACTTCAAAAAAAAGGAGGAAGTTCTCAATTCGACTGAACTTTTTTTTGTTGTGTGTTACCTGATATCTCCCGAGAATCGTGAACCGATTTTAACATTTCTTTTTGTGATCGAACGTGTATTACCCCGAGATGGTCCCGTTGGCACCAAGTTGGGGTCTGATGATGGGATCTTGGAGAACGCGAGGGATCTCTTAAAATTTTATAGGTACATGTATGGCGCTTTTGGTAATTTTCGTTCATTTACAAGAATTTGCATTCAGAAAGTATGATTTGAGGGAACCAACCAATGAGGGAATTTTTATATACTCGAGTGTTTATCTCCGAAAAATTAACATTTGAAGAAAAAAATCTAACACAATTATTTTTAAGGACTTTCAACGATACTGGTCACGATAGGATTACAGCTGAATAAAAAACCATCGCCACTTTACTACTAGGGAGGTACCCAAAAAACATTTTTTACTACATTTTATTCTAATACTTTGTCGGCGTGATCAAAGAAAGGCTTGCTGGTGGTAGGACCTCGTGCAGGGTCCGCCCTGATAGCTACCACCGTCTTACCCGTTAACCTGCCGCTAAATACTACTGTCTTCTGACATGAAACATTTGTTTCATATACCTTTTTATTTACTTTTTATCGACATTTGGAGATTCTTTACACCTCCAAATCATTATTATTATTATTTATTAACTGACATTGGGGACACTTTACATCTCCATAATTATGTATTATTGACATTAGAGAATATACATCTCTAGTTTAATATTAGAGTTTATTTAACTGTGATGTCATATTTAAATAGGTATTGGCTGTTGTCTTTTAAATAATAAGAATAGTTGCTTTGTGATTGTCACTAAATTGTTAATTTTCTATTTTATTATTATTGTTAAAATCATGACGATTAGAGACCTTTTACATCTCTAAATCTTAATATCTCTTTATTCTGACAACTAGAGGACATTTACATCTCTAGTAGTATAGATATAGATACTTAATAATGTTGCGAACTTGTACAATAATAATTATTTTTGTTAATATTATGATCCTTTATTTATTTCTGTCTTTATAAAAATGTCTATAATAATCTTTTTTTTTATGTAATACATTCTTTAATGCATGTTATTTTTAATAAGATGTATTATTATACTGTTTTGAAAAAATAAGTCCACCTGAGTTTCTTACTGGTTCTTCTCAGGAACGGCGTAGGTTTTGAACCAGTAGTAGATTTTTTTCTCTCATGTCAGACGATTCGAAAGTGCTTATTAATAAGCTTACTTGAATAAAGAATAGTTTGACTTTGACTTTGACTTTGAATAGCAGTGTTTGCACTGCTGTTTCGGTTTGGGGGTAAGATAGTCGGTGTAATTACTGGCATATATAGATGCAATCCAAGTCCTCAGGGTAGGCAGCGCATAGGAGATTTTCTGATCGCTATGTCTATGGGCCTCAGTTCCTGGTTTCCATCAGGTGGGCTGAGAGCTTGTCTACTTACGTCACATAAAAAAAAAGAAGTAGAAAAAAAGAAACATGCATACCTGTACCAAATTGCATATTTCTGGTACTAACGGCCACTGAGCTATGATGGAGACAGACAAACAGACGAATATGGTGAAACTACATGTGAGGGTAAGTTTAATACGCAACAATAAAAAGGCATTTTTAGAAAATTGCACATTATCAAACCTAAAATTACATCTCACCATCCAGTTTTAGACATGTTATTTCGTAAATTTCCCTCGCTAAGTATAAACGCAATAGTGCCAATAGAGTGTGCAGAAACTGAAAGCAGCTAACAGTAAGGTAAGCAATGCATTTTCCGTGCCTTTAGATCCCGAACAAACTCTGATGTTTTCACTAAAATGATAGCGATTGGAACTAATCGGCGCTAAAATTAGATTTCTAAATGATGCAATCAATGTAAAGAAAGTAAAGACAAATTATCGAAATGATTCGACTGATGCAGTCACGAGTCGATTACCTATTATGTGCTATCGGGAAAGTCGATTGATTGAATCGTGCTTAACTTTCAAAATAAAAAAAATAAAACAATAATGTTTTTAATAGTTCTCTCGTGGGAATATGGATTCAGCAAGTTTTTTTATGTGACGAAGGTATACAACTGAGCTCTCAGCCCACCTGATGGAAAGCAGGAACTGAGGCCCATGGGCATAGTGCATATGCCTACCCTAAGGACTAAGATTAGATGGATTGCACCTATCTATGCCAGTAATTTCACCGACTACCTTACCCCCAAACCGAAAAACAGCAGTGCAAACACTGCTATTTAGCGGCAGGTTAATGGGTAAGACGGAGGTAGTTAGCTATCCGGACGGACCCTGCACGAGGTCCTACCACCAGCAAAAGAGCACCAGATCACCAGAAAGTAGAGGTCCTTCGGGAAAAATGCTGTTTTATTCACCCTGCTAGAACTCATTTGTGTCGATTACAAAAAAATGTACATAGCTAAAGGTCTTTAATAAAAAAAAATAACGTCATAATTTTTGTGTTACGAATTACGAAGTAAAATTTTGTGTAACTTCATTTGTCAGCCTCCGTAGCCTAGTTGGTAGTGACCCTGCCTACGAAGCTGGAGGTTCCGGGTTCGAATCCTGGCCAGGACATTACTTGTGTATTTATTAATTTCAAATATTTGTTCCTTGGTCGAAGCTGTGTCTGTTTATGTATTAAGTAAGTAAATAGCTATCATTTATCTACTTATATCGTCGCCTGGCACTCATATCACAAACCTTAATTTGAGCTTACTGTGGGACTAGGTCGATTTGTGTCAAGATGTCCCAAGATATTTATTTATTTACTGGTTTATTTGGTAAGAAATAGGACTTAAGCCTCAAATTTTCTATGAGCAATCAACAATACGCACCTACGTTTTTTAAACATGACGCCTTTTTCGACTGCCAAAGGTTATCGGATAGAGTACACACTATAATTAGTATGACTAACTTTTACAGTACAGTGAATATTATTAATTAACATTTGAATATCCACAGCACAGATTTCTTCCTATAACATAGCAAACATCCACCTCAGGTATCGTCAATAAGCCGTAGTAACGATGATAGACGTAGTAATGATAAAAAAACCTATAAAACAATTCCTTATAACTTTTTAAACGTAGTTAACACATAATAAATAACTATTTATTAATTCACGCATCTCTTTCCAGATTCCAGAAAGCTTTTCGGTGGTTACCGGATAACTCCCACGTACTGCAAAGCGTCGCGCGCAGCTAAATATAACCGAGGAAATACGATATGCATGTTCAACCATGAATGCCAGCAGAGAGGGGGAGAGGTAAGCTAAATCATAATCTTCTCTTATTCGAGCTTTAAACATTTTTGAACATCATCAGCCTATGATAGTCCACTGCTGGACGTAGGCCTCTCCTATTAACTATGCGTATAGACGCATTAGGAGGTAAATGCCCATAATCGCCACGCTGGGCAAGCAGATGATGTGATGTTTGCCGAAGTTTCTATTCGTTACAATGTGCTACGTTGTCATTTGAAGGAGGCACGGTATCGTATACAAATGACGAAGTATAACATTGAGACGTTTAGAAACTTCGGCAAAAATGCTATCGCTTATCGTATACGATAGCGGGTGACGTCTGTTATCAGAGCCTATAACAGAGGAAGTCTGGCCCGTTCTAATGTAAGTCATCTCTTGTAACTAGAGATCGGACAAATTTATGTCATTGTTCGCAATAATATGGACGCAACTCCAAAATTTATTAATTAATGAATCAAATATTCTTTTGATATTTAATTTAGATTCCTTAAGGTGACTTTACTCATATTTTCAGAGTAATAAATATCTGATTTTCAGAAAACGATTAATTGATTAATTATTTATTCAACTATGTAGTCATGCCCATATTATTGCGAACAATGACGCGCATTTGTTCGATCTCTGCTTGTAACGTAAAGCTAGCGCCAGTAAAAACAAAATAAATGTAAACAACTTAAAAAGCCGCTAATAATTGTTGGTCCCTTTCGGTTTGAACAATGAGTCCGTAAGAGCAAAAGGGACATAGGGGTTTATGAAAGATGGGGTTAGTCTCATCACCACACATAGATTTTAGTTAAAATTATTGATATTTATTAGTAATAGTTATAGTAGTAGAAATTAACCTACGAACGTGTACCACGATATGTATCAAAGACAACAAACAAAAGTCAACCATTTTAATTTAGTTTTTTTTTTCGTTATTCTTCTCTCTAGCTTTAAGTAATCACCACTAGCAATGTGACAATCTACTGTAAATTATAAGATTATAACATTAACTGCAGTTGAAAGGAAATAAAAATTGATTTATTGTCACGCATTTGTCGGGTTCTTTATTTATAGCTACAAAGCATGTTACGAGTATTATGTCATTCATGAAATGACTGCACGATTGCAACTTACATTGCATTATGAGATTGGAGTAATAGAATTTATAAAGTTACTAGTTACAATTTTACAGGGGTTTATTGGCAATATTTGACCCGTTTTTTACAATTTGTGTTTTATAAAAGTACTATTTTGCAATTGTACAAGTTACAGGTGCCAGCGGCCCTACCGCAAACTTTGAAATCCGAAAATTTCGAGGATTTGTCTCTTTCACTCTAAAGACGGCTTTGTTGGAGTGACAGAGAAAAATCGACGAAATTTATGATTTTCGTGGTATAGAAAAAAATACGGGAGGTTAATAGTTTAAAACTCACAATCGAACAAGCATTTCATTAAAAAATACAATATTTTTGTAAATAACAAGTGTAGATGTAGTAGACTTACTTCTTGAGTCCGCGGTCACGTTTTATAAAGTTAAAGATTACAAGTGTACAGGTTACAGGAACCTGTACCTGTAATGCATTATGAACTATGGTGTGTATGGTGTTTTATAAATACACACAAAAATTTACAGTTGTAATGAACCACGGTAAATTAAAACTCTATTACAAGTAACATTTTTACAAGCGTAACGGACATCACTATTTAAAAATAAAAATAGTCATATATAATCGTATTCACATACGATTTATGTTTGATTATGTTGATAGAAAATCAGAAAAAAAAAGGAAAATCTCAGGTAGGATGTTCTTCATTTGCGTGGAGTTCATCCTAAACGGCTCGTCTAATTTCGTACGGCGTCCGAAAGTCCAAATTTGTTCGGGGCCTTAACTGCCTCGGTCGACGCTACCGGGGTACAGTCAAGACGGCATAAATTTATATAACTTTAGACCTTATGCTCCAGACCGTCGGGTGAGAATGCAATTGTGCTATACGCCACTTGCCTTGGTTTAGAGGAGAGCGAAATGAAACAAAAAAAAATATTTCTTGGAATGTCTTATAATTTTGCAATATTTAACTTAACTGACACTTTAGTATATTAATTTACTATTTTTTGTTATATACAATTAATGTTTAACTTATAATAGTCATAAGACATAAGTAGTTTTACAATTGCCATATCCATTTTGGTAAGAAAATGTTTAACTCGCTATGTATGATATGACACAAAGTTATGGATGTGTCACAAAATGTTAGTGCAATGTCAAGAAAAGCAGACATTAGAAGCAATTGTTTATGCACAAAAAAGTTATTTTACGACTAGATTTATTTCTAGTCAAGACGATAATCTATCTCGAATATGAAGACATAATTATTCATGGTGCCAACATTGATTTCCAATATTTATGCGAATACTTTTTTTTTACTTTGTTGTAACAGTTACCATCTAATACGTGACCTTCTATATTTTGTGAAATGATAAGCTTTTCAACGATATCTAGTGCTAATGAAAAAAAATATCGATGAGAACAGCTTATAATAGTTTACTAATGAATAACATATTAACGTTATTATTTCTTATCAACTAATAATATTACAGTTTAAGTACCTAAATACACGCTCTATAAATTAAGACATGTCATGTAATATGTACTTCAGGAATAGTGACCGAGGCCTACTGTGGCCAGGACTTAAATGGCACGGCATGGCAGGAAAACTGGAGGTCGCTGGATCGATTCCAGTTCCGGTCATAGGGTGGTTCGGTCAATTTTTCTGTAGTACAATACATATCATATATGTCATTATTTACAATTTATGGTTAGGTACTCGTAATTATAAATATTATGTATTTATACCACCAACTTATTAACATAAAAGCTTGAAGTATGAATGAAACATCATCATCATCAGCCTATGATAGTCCACTGCTGGACGTAGGCCTCTCCTATTAAGGGCTTGTGCATAAATCACGCGAGGTCCTATAGGGGGGGAGGGGGTCCAAGAAAACATCACGAAAGATCACGGTAGGGGAGGGGGGGTACAAGGAGACCTCACGTGTATTTTTTTACGATGAACAAACTAAGAAATATTGTCAATTTCGGCTAGCGAACGAAAAGTTGAATGAAAAAAATACACGTGAGACTGCTAGGGGGGGGGGGGGGCTAGCCAAGAAACTCACCAAACATCACCATGGGGGAGGGGGGGTCAAAAAGTAGCCAAAAAAACATCACATGATTTATGCATGAGCCCTAACTATGCGTAATATGCGTATAGAGGCATTAGGAGGTAAATGCCCATAATCGCCACGCTGGCCAAGCGGATTGGCGATCGCAGTAATGTGTCCACTATGATGACGCTGCTGCCCAACGATCAACAATCTTTTATTAAATAATGGTAAGTGACACTTCAATCCCTTAGTCGACTCTTACGACACCCGCAGGAGGAGTTGGGGTGGTGACAAATGTATTCTTACTGCCGTCACCACACGGCTATGAATAATATGATAAACACGGCATGATAATGACACGGCTATGACAAATATGAATGAAACAAATAATTATAAATCCAACCTACCTTCTTTATTGTCATTAAAAGAGAGGGTAGGTAAAAAAAAGTATCGAATCCATACAATCAAATCGATTAATGGATTATGTCACAAAAATATTGATCGGTTAGTCGCTTGGCACACTGATATTAGGCTGTTAACCGTAAATTTGTGTCATGTCCGGACATGGCACAATATTGTAATCACTATTTATTGCGGTTTGAGGATATGGCACAAAAATATATATTTTTTTTAAATATAAAATATGAATTTTCAAAAATCGATTATTGCTATGAACTACAAAATAAATATTATGCTATCAAGAACCATTAAAAACCGATTTTGCTTGAAAATGGATATGGCACAATTGCATTCTCACCCGACGAGACATAAATAAAAAGTGTTGTCGTAGTCAGACTCTGAAGAATCTTTCAGCAAGCGAATCATTTTTGCAGTATTTAATTTTATTTCAAATTAATGATTATCTAAGGAATCGCTGACTACATTTTTTGCTTCAGATGTAGGGTCTATATACCTACTATATAACATGTATACGATATAAAGAATGAAAAATGTGCTCACGGACTCCAAATAGCTCTTTTTAAAAACACATTTATATTTTTTCAGGTTGTTGGCGCATGTATGGATGGCTTCCTTTTCGGAGCGTGCTGTCAGCTCAAGTCCGATAGCCAGTCACACATTCCGAAAGGCCCTGGCGTCGTGATGACCAGCTACCTCGACTATCCTGACGCAGAAACAGAGACGGATGACTATGATTCTGATGTCCTCAACGCCTGGCACAATAGCTTTAAGCCTGTAGTCACACCTGGCTACAGACCTGGCGAGAAACTCTCGTCTTCTACAGCCAAACCTGTCGACGATAGCACAGAGAAAGAAATCATATCCGAAGGTCTTAGCCAGATTACAGATTCTTTACTACATGCTCCTCCTAAAGAAGATAACTTCGTTTACATCAAACCAGTGAAACCAGATGGAATGTACACACATAGCTCTATAGACCATGGAACAGTAGACACAGTTTTATTACATAAAAACGGTTCCGCTGTTGATAATATAGCCAGACCGTCAGATTTCAACATACAAGTGTCTTCAATGCAGACGAAACCAACTCCTCCCCCAAGCACATCCACTTCTACTCCCAAAACTGTATCTACACATAGACCTATCTACACGAAACCTATTTTCAAACCTAAGAACAAAACTACAACAAAGAATCCTACGGAAAATTACGTTCAAGTTTCAACCGTAACTAAAGAACCGCAGAAGATAACTGAAACTTCAATTAACAGCATCATTCTAATGCTAAACGAGAGTACTCCTAGTTTGAAAGATGAAGTGACGTCACCGCTACCTGATGTTGCTGAGACAAAATCATCTCCATCTCCTTCTACCGCCACAGTATCTCCAGTCCAGTACAGCAGTACTTATCCAAACTATTACCTATCTACAGGTCACTATGTCACCCTTAAACCTTCCTCTTTCGGAAGCACTGTATATTCAACAACCACTACCAAGCGCCCTGTATCAACCACCAAGCGACCTGTGCTAATTACTAAAAAGCCATATTACACGACAGCAAATTCGATACCTCAGGAAAGTAGACCGTCAAGCAAACCCTCTTATTCATCGCCAAAGCCCAGTCCGTCTACTAGTCAATCCATAGACGCGTTTAACCGCTACCCAACAAACCCTAGCGATTTCGGGGACTCGGTAACTACTTTCAGTTACGTCAGCTCTACCACGACATCTCAACCATCTTTCCATACCAGCACGACTAGACGCCCCCCTTCCACCAGCTACGTAACCGGCGCTAAACCTTCCCGAAGACCAGTGACGTCACCATCCAGTATTATATCCAGTTACGATGTAGCACCAGAAACCTTTGCAAGCGTCACACCTACTGTAATAGTTCTAAACGGCTTCCAAACCACAAAACCAGTCGAAGACAAAGAGCCGCAATACGTTGAGATATCTCAAGAACCGTTTAAGAAACCAGTCAGCCAGATTACAGTAAACAACCATATTGAATCGACGAATAACATCTTC
This sequence comes from Thaumatotibia leucotreta, assembly GCA_025490895.1. Lineage (NCBI taxonomy): Eukaryota > Metazoa > Arthropoda > Insecta > Lepidoptera > Tortricidae > Thaumatotibia > Thaumatotibia leucotreta. The sequence goes on along the minus strand of JALPQI010002064.1, from coordinate 75,676 downwards.
ATGGGTAAGCCTCCCCAGTCCTATGAAAGACCATCGTCCCCAACTGTAATTATTACTCCAAAACCATCCCCAACAACACCTTACCCTATTAAATCATCGACCAAACCTGTCTCCATAGTCATTTCTACTAGTCCGAGCTTCGATTCGTACACGGAATACTTCTCCGCAACAACATTGAAGCCTGAAATGCAAACGTCACCGGACGATCTGATAAATTTCCCTCCTGTTCGAAACCCCATGCTCAATGCCACTGGATCTAACCCAAGTCTATACAACACAAGCATATCTTTATCTGATAATGAGCTTGAAATCTTACACGATGTAGACTTCACTACACCGACATGGCAAGAAGACGAGAAACTGAATGAAAAGATGAACCTTTTCGTGAACAAAATCGTTGGAAGTCTCCAAGGAACATTCCAAGAACTGCATGATATAGTAATTCTTGACAAAAAGCCAAACGCGACTATCCTCAACTCGAAAACGACAACACCTAAGCCTTCTAAGAAACCGGTGACGACTCGAAAGCCAGTCGTGACGACTAGGAAGCCGGTCCGCTTGACGACAACGACGCGAAAGCCGACGATCAAAACGACGAAGAAGCCTGTGAAGTTAACGACGGCTGCGCGACGACCGACAACCACTACTGCGCCACCAACCACAACTGTTATAACTACCACTTCTAAGAAACCGGTAAGTTACCTTTTGTAAAGTCATCGTAGACAAGCAAATTGTTTTTGTTCTTGTATACGCTATTTTGCGCAAAGCTCGATATCAAACGAGCCTATTTTGCATGGTCTCAATTCTTATTGAGGAACTTAACATTCACTTTTGCAGATGTTTTCCTTCACCGTAAAGCGCTTGTGAATATCAAACGATATTTCGTACATAAGTTTTTTGAAAAACTCATTGGTACGAGCCGGGAATTGAACTCACGACCGGCTGCGTAGCAGCCAAGCGATTTAGCGCTCGGCTACAAGCACTTCAATACAACCAAATTATTAAGACGCCTAAGCTACACATAGCAACACCAAGCTGTATTGAATTATTCGGTAGTGGGAAAAGTTTATTCAAGAAACATAGAAAGAAAAAAAAATGAAATGACTAAACATAGGTACCTAAAAAGAACTAACTACTTAGTTGAGGTCACCGAGATCAGGGTGCTTAGCCAAGTAGCCAATCGCTAGCACTCCATCGTTAATCGCAGCTAACTGTCTTTGTCGCACTACGCGCTAATATAAAAGAGTGACAGAGAGGGAAAACTACGCTACTAAGCGCTAGCGATTGGCAACTTGGCTAAGCACCCAGAACCTTGCGGAAGCGTTCTCATAATGCTGGCTGCGTAGTTTGGTTCGGTAGTTCATTTAGTTTAATTACAAAATTGATATTAGACGTGGCAGCTTCTTTGCCTGAATGATAAGCATTGATTTACGATCCAAAAAGGAAACGCTGCCATTACTCTCGGCACAATGCTTTAGTGGCTATGTTTAGTACTTTTCGTTTTACATTTTAATTCCCTTTCTTTACTATACAATGTACGAATTACAGAATCATCATGAATTACCACGCACATTTCGATTGGGAACATTATCTTTGATATTATGTACGCTTAGTTACGCGATGTTTTAATAATAGACGATCGCTTTATTTGAAGTTTTAGTTAGACTGGCTTCTGTATCCAAATTTGTTCAAAGTGTCCCCAAGGTTTGGCAAATAGAGAGAAAAACAATACCAAGAACTTTTCATGAGAACGTTTCCAATTCTGAAATTTTCTCTAACTATTAGTAGGACAAAACAGCTATAAAAAAATCTAGGTACAAATCTCTTCCAGGTAACCTTTGAGAAATTGAATGGACATTCCAAAGTTCACATACACAAACTCACGTGATGCACATAAAGAATTAAAATACACTATCTCTAAATGAATAGGGCAGCCTCCGTAGCCTAGTTGGTAGTGACCCTGCCTACGAAGCTGGAGGTTCCTGGTTTGAATTATTTGTGTATTTATTTATCACAAATATTTGTTCCTTAGTCATGGCTGTCTATGTATATAGTAGGTATCTACATGTATCTATTTATTATATACATCGTCGCTTGGTACCCACATCACAAGCCTTAATTGAGCTTACTGTGGGACTAGGTTGATTTGTGTAAGATGTCTCAAGATATTTATTATTAAGTCACCAAAACCGTTTATAACTGAAAACACGTTGCAGGTGACAAAAAAACCTACAAAGCCCGTCACAAAGCCGCCCAAACCAGCGAAGACCACCACCATAGCCCCCACCACGACGGTCACCACCGAAGCCAACGAGGAGGTCACCACCGAGCCTTACTCTGACCAGACTGTCGACTACAATGACAAAAATTGTAAGTACCTGATTAGATTTTTTTTAATAGGTAGAGTATTTCAAGAGGAAGTTTTTCATGTAGGTATAGTACCCGTGCGAAGCTGGGTCGGATCGCTAGTATCGTCATAATTATGACGCTATTGCTATGCCTAGGGTGCGGCTCCACTGACGCGGAGAGGAGCGGAGATGTGTAAAATTGACCAATTACATTCTTCAAATTCAAAATTCGAAACACTGTGATGCGCTCTCATTGGCCGAGGCCCCACAGCTCCGCTCCGCTCCGCGTCAGTGGAACCACGCCCTAGGCATAGCAATAGCGTCATAATTATGACGATACTAGCGACCCGCCTCGGCTTCGCACGGGTACTGTACCTCCATAAAAACCTTCCTCTTGAATTACTCTACCTATTAAAAAAAATCTCATTAAAATCCGTTGCGTAGTTTTAAAGATTTAAGCGTACAAAGGGACATAGGGACAGAAAAAGTGACTTTATTTTATACTATGTAGTGATAAGATGCAATTCCATAATTTTGCTCAAAAGGTATAAAACGTACCTACATTTACTGGTTCAGAGTTTTAACTACAACACATATGTATAGGTACATGAATTCGAAACATACTTTAATACCGGAAGGCGCAGCGTGGGTAGGCCCCCCAGTCCCCCCACAAGGTGGACTGATGACCTGGTGAACGTCGCAGGAGTCCGCTAGATTAGATGCGAGTGGCACAGGACCGGTCATTGTGGCAATCTTTGGGGGAGGCCTATATTCAGCAGTGGCCGTCCTTCGGCTGATGTGATGATGATAGCTTCCCTGTGAGTGGAGAAACATAACTAGCCTTCCTATCTTTAAAGGTAAATTAAAAACATTGCTGTTGAAAGAGTGCTTTTATTCCATAGAGGAGTTTACGACTTACTTTAGGAATTTGTCTTCATAAATATTTTTTCTTACTTTTTTGTGACATTTATTTACTGATATTGTGTTATTGCTGTGTACTTGATTAATGATTATATTGTTATTTTGCTTTAAGGACCTTAGTATATAAGTACATTCAAATACAATTGTAAGATTGTTCATGAATAAATGATGATGATGATGATGATGATAAAAAAAATGTTTTGTTCCCATGAACATTTCAAAATTGATTTATCTCTTTCCAGTGTGCGGCGTCCGTCCCCTCATGAAATCCGGCCGCATAGTCGGCGGCAAGAACGCTCACCAAGGCGAGTGGCCCTGGCAAGTCCTGGTCAGGGAGTCTACCTGGCTCGGTCTCTTCACCAAAAACAAGTGTGGCGGTGTCCTGATTACTTCTAGATTCGTGACCACTGCTGCTCATTGCCAGCCGGGGTAAGTACCTGGTTTCTATGTAAAGGAGAATGGTATTTTAAGTCCCGATGATGGATTCTACCTGGCTAGGCCTCTTCATCAAGAACAAGTGTGACGGTATGCAGATAATTTCTAGATTTGTGACCTGTGTTGCGCATTTCCAGTCTGGGTAAGTACCTGGTTTCCGTGTAAACGCCAGTGGTTTTTCATCTTGGTCAGGGAGTCTACCTGACTTGGCCTTTTTACCAAAAACATGTGTGGGGGAGTGCTTATCACTTCGAGATTTGTGACTACTGCTACTCATTATCAGCCGAGGTAAACTAGTACCTGGTGTCCATGTACAAAGGCGAGTGGTCTTTCAACTCTTCGAACCGTTTCTTTGTATGGAGCAAAAACCGTTATCCGATCCCTGGTTTAAAGCAATAATTATTTTCCAAACTCTAGAAAAACTTACTACTAATACATAAATGAACTTAACTAAGCTTACTACCTTATAAGTGTAAACTTAAAATTAATATCTTGTGAAGCAATAGGTCTCAGTCTTAGCATGTGCTGCGCAGGACGCTCAGCGCTGGTTTTCAGACTGAGCCTTTAAAAATTGTGTCGGTCTCATGGTAGCACAAAAGTTTAGTACATTTTTTTTCGGATCCATAAAGATAAAATAAACAAAGCCCAGGTGATTGCCGTGTGGTGACGGCAGTAAGAATACATTTGTCACCACCCCAACTCCTCCTGCGGGTGTCGTAAGAGTCGACTAAGGGATTAAAGTGTCACTGACCATTCTACAAGATTGATGATGGGCAGCAGCGTCATCATAGTGGACAGGACACATTACTGCGATCGCCAATCCGCTTGCCCAGCGTGGCGATTATGGGCAATTACCTCCTAATGCGTCTATACGCATAGTTAATAGGAGAGGCCTACGTCCAGCAGTGGACTAATATAGGCTGATGATGTAGGTGATTAAAACCTTAATCTCTTCCAGTTTCCTAGCGTCCCTGGTCGCAGTTTTCGGCGAGAACGACATTTCCCTGGACCTGGAGCCTCGGAAGCCTGTCTCCAGGAACGTGAGGAGAGTGATCGTTCACCGCCAGTATGATGCCGCGACGTTCGAGAACGACCTGGCACTCTTGGAGCTGGAGTCGCCTATCAAATTTGATGCTCATATTGGTAAGTTCTGAGTGTTCGGAAAGGAAAGAGATCGGTGTTTCTATGCGGATTTGTTACGCGTTTTTTTTGTTCATTACCATCACCACTTTATTTACCGTTTTATAAAAGCAAACGAAACTATTATGCCAGAATAGCAGACAAACATGCGTCTGCTACAAGATAATCGAAAATGACTCCACTATTTATACGCAGTTCGTCAGTAATTTGGGAATGGTAATGACTTGATTGTTGCGACTGAATAATCGCATAGAACTACCCAGATACGTAGATAAAGAGAAACTATTAGAATATTGGTTCTATTCAGCTAAAGACATAGCATACATATAAGTAGGTAATGGATTAGTGACAAGATATTGAAATCAACAAGAATCGCAATCCAAAAGCATAGATATATAACAGAAAGGCTGGGTGTAAGCAGCAATGTACCGAGGAGAAGTTTCAAAAGTTGCGAACCTTCTAAAGAGAATGTTCTCGGCAATTTAAATTTTACAAGCAATCTAATCATACCAAAACCGTTGCATATACCCTTTGGTCCGTTTTTGTAATTATAGTTTAGTAGTTACCTACGTAAGAAGAATTATTTTTCACCGTTTTGTAATTGATAACCAAAGCGGAATTTATTTTCTGCATTCGTAATCTGTTTCGTAGTTAACTACGATACAGGAATTTATTTTTATTTTTTCGCAGTCATTTGGCTACGAATCGAGAATTATTTTTCACTGTTTGGCAATTCATTGTCAAACAAGAATTTATTCCTTTTTAGTAATTGAGTTTCGTAGTTACGTCGGTTAAAATATGATATTGCAGGTATCACTGAGTTGCCTACAAAATGGAATTTGTTGGAATTTCGTAATTAATTCCTTCATTTATACGATTAATTAAATAAATAAACATTAACACTAATGAATTCTAAATTTATCAATTAAATCGGATGTTTGATAGCTTATATAAAATGGAATATAAAAAATGTATATATTCTGCACCAAATTATTAATACGATACGACGTACGTACGACGTAGTGATGTTTCTTTCCTATTGTTGCTACATATGTACTAGGGCTTCCAATACCGAAATTTTTGTAGTGACAATACCGGGATCCCGGTATTAATCGTACACAACAAGATAAACCGATGACCTGGTAAAGATAGTGAAGATTTATTCGATGCCGACTGCTCACGATCGATCTTTAAGGCATGCTCCGAGGGCGGCCTACGTCCAGCTGCAGTGGACGTAGGCCTAAAAATGATGATGAAAAATGGCTAAACCGAATAATAATCTCAAAAACAGTATCAGGCAGTTTATGAAAATTAACTAGTGCCGTAAATTCTTTTTTCGTAATCAATTATGAAATAAGAAAAGTAAATATGTTTCGATAATTAACTACGAAAAAAGAATTAGCAAGCAATTACGAAAACGGAAAATAAATTCCGCTTTGATAATCAATTACGAAACGGCGAAAAATAATTCCTCTTACGTAGCTAACTACGAAACCATAATTACGAAAACGGACCAAAGGGTATGCCCTTTGGTCCGTTTTCGTAATTATGGTACATGACTTTTAAGGTACATTTTATACCTTGTTTACTCAATTTTGAAACATTCTTCATAACACTTTTTTATAAGTTCTTATGAAAGCATTATCAATGAACTTACTCTTAAATTCTCTTGAAAATTCTCGGAAATTTCCGAATATGTTCACACAATATTTAGAATGTTACTCTTAATTGATGTTAGTTAGTTATTTGTTAAATTTAGATTCCCGATAACATTTTACCATGGGACTAAGTTGATTTGTGTAAGGTGTCCCAAGATATGTATTTATTACTTATTTAAGGAAGTTTCGCAATTTATGTACCTTCTCGATACAATGCTAGATGCTACTTACAGCTAGTCTATTATCCGATAGGACATTGTCTAATACAGTATTTCTTTTTCCAGTGCCAATCTGCATGCCACCAGACGAGAGTGACTTCACGGGCCGTATGGCGACCGTGACGGGCTGGGGCCGCCTCAAATACGGCGGCGCGGTGCCTGCTGTACTACAGGAAGTACAGGTACAACTTCTGTTAATTTTGTAGTCAAAACGTACTATTTATTTCTGACAACAAATAATTCTTACAAAAAGTAAGCTTGTGGCAATTTTCTCCGTACTCCGCTACGGGTAGTTAGACCTTTTACAACAGCTGTGTTACAAAGAACGAGTATGTTGAATTCATTCTATCTCTTAGTGCGAGAATGCTGCCTGTATCATGGGAAGATTTGGAGGTGAATGTCCAATAGGTTAATAATAATAAAATACTTTATTGCACTACAAAATTTTGATAACAATAAGAACATAACATAATTTGATATAGTAGGTAGCAACAGGCGGACTTATCGCTAACAAGCGATCTCTTCCAGACAACCTTCGGAAAGCGAGACAAAGAATGTAATTAAGTTTACGGACGGTGCAAAAAAAAAGGAAAGCAACTAAGAAATAACTACTTATCTAATCTAATTATATCAAAAAATAGATTACATTAAGATAAAATAAATAAACTACACAGATATGTAATATTATACCAATAAATAGATTACTACATACAATATATACATACTAATAAAGGAAATACCGATGAAAACAAGAAGGTTTTATAATTTTATAGGTTACCTACTTTTAATGTTTTTATTTTGTAGTCTGTTTTTAAGTTAAGTTTACTTTTTTTAGTTATTTTTTTATTATTTTTCTTTTAGTATAATTTATATTAAACTTTTAAAATTTTACTTACTTAGTTTTACAGTCAATTCTTTGACGAAAAAAATAATTTTTGTTCTTATACGTCACAATAATAATTTAACGTAACCTCCTATCAATGTTCCAGGTGCCAGTGATAGAGAACAACGTGTGCCAGGAGATGTTCCAGACGGCTGGACACTCCAAGAAGATCCTCAGCTCGTTCCTCTGCGCGGGATACGCCAACGGACAGAAGGACTCTTGCGAGGTACGTATATCTACACCAGCAGTGTTATTCACTAAGGAAACCGCCTTGCTGTCAGCGCTGTGTCAGCCTAAAAATGGTATTCACTAATGCACTTTAGACGACACTAGCGCTCGGCGACGAATGCGGCATGAGCTGGAACTACACCGCGTCGAGAGTTACCGCCTACAGTTCGACGATGAGCTGGGTGCTTAGCCAAGTTGCCAATCGCTAGCGCTTAATCGTCGAAAGGCAGCTAGCTGTCTTTGTCGCACTAATATGCAAGAGTGACAGAGAGGGAAAACTACAATACGCTACCAAGCGCTAGCGATTGGCAACTTGGCTAAGCACCCGACGTTCTACGTTAGTGAATACCATTTTTCGCGTGCTCGACGTCGAAGTGAAGGATGTCTCGTCGTCGAGCTCGTTGATAAACGCAGCGTCGAATGTGTGAATAAGAGAATAGCATAGCAGTAGGTTAAGCACATGATTGGTACGACAGTATATCGCCAAGAGTCTGACTTTCCGTCCCTCTTTTTAGGTAAGGTGGAAGTACTAGTGCGCAACATGTCAACAGAGAATATTTATTTGAATCACGAAATTTTGCTCATATATAAATCTACCTAAAGTTTGTTAGTTTTGTTAAATAGTATTTATTTTATAGGGTGACAATATCACAATTTTTCAAAATTGAAAATTTTCTTAGTCAACTCCATCGTATGAGTAAGCGTCAGGTGCTTTTGCTGGCAGTCCCAATAGATGGCACTTCAGTACAAGTTTCAATGTCACATATTGGGACATTGTAAATATTAACACTCAGTCCTAATAAACGTCAGCCTGTCTTAAAATTACGCAAATAATTTAGATATAAGCTAGTTATTTCTAAGTTGTTATATGAAGCATTAAAGGTAAATACATTAATCATCGTTTAAATACCCTAATAGTTGATTTTATCTTATCGATGGCAATTCAAGTTTTAATTACGAGTATTGGTACAGCGTCTGCTCTGGTACTAGTACTTCCATCTTATAGTTAAATTAGTTAATAAGAGATGGTAAGTCTACCTTGTGGCGATATACTGTCGCACCAATCATGTGTTAAGCAGATTGTCGATTTTTTATTGCGAGCATTTAAAAAAAAGTTTTTTGCCATAAAAAAAAAGAATAAACAATAAAAAAACTACAATAGTTATTTGTTATACAAGGGTGCAAAGTTGTATTTTACCCGCGAGTATGAAATTGAAACACGAGCAAGCGAAAGGATTCTATAGTTGAACCACGAGCGAAGCGAGTGGTTCTGAAATAGAATCCTGAGCGCAGCGAGTGTTTTAACATACGAGAAGTAAAATACATTTGCACCCGTGTGTAACACAAAACTTTTCCCCTCACTATAGCGAGGAAACTCAAAAAAGGTAATTATTTGTTCACATTACAATCATCATCGGGTAGTGATAATATTTTTCCAAATGCATAATGTATTTAATGCAAAATTTTGTCGCAGTAAACTTAGCACGAAAAAGTAAACGCAGCACGATTTTAACACATTCCTGTAGTTGCACACCAACGCCAATGCATTATTAAATCATTCTCATTCATTATTTTTACAAAATTATAACAGAACACTCTGAAAGTTGTTTAGTTTACTATTTTTATACGGTGTTCGAGTCGGTAAATAAAGATTATAACCTATAATATTCATTGACAATGTTGACGTTGACATTTTCTGCGTCTAGTCATCTTATCATCGTTCACTAAAACAATTTTTACTTATGGAACTTTAGGATTTATGTGTTAAAATTATCATATTATATAAGAGTTTGTATTTTACACTAAATTCTCAAACAAATTATTTAATTATCATTAATATGGAACGATTTCCATGAGCATTTTACGTTTTGTTAATGCTACTTCGCGCTACGCTCCAAGGTCATTACTTTGCCACACAAGTGAATAATATGCGTTTTTACACGTTCGTATTAAAGGATAAACGAGCACTTTACGAGCTAGTGAGGGGAAAATTATATTACTCATTTGTAAATCATCAACATTCACTATTTACATTATTAACAGTCAACACGCCCGCGCCCGCCTGTCTTGGGCGTTTCAAGTATTCCAACTTAATTTTTTTTTAACTAACACTTTAGTTTACGCCATTATAAAGTTTTATAAGACCCTATTCCTTATTCCGGTTCATCTTACAGTGCATTCCTTAATTGTTGATTAGAAGATAATGACATCCATGGATTGATTGATTTTACCTAACAAATAAAATACGTTTTAGTAGGTTGAAATTTAATGTAATTCGATACAACAGATTCATCATCCTCATCATCATGTCAGCCGAATGACGTCCACTGCTTAACATAGGCCTCCCCCAAAGATTACCATAATGACCGGTCCTGCGCCACCCGCATCCAGCGGACTCCTGCGACCTTCACCAGGTCATCAATCCACCTTGTGGGCCACAGAGCATACATTTTTATTTTCTTTATTGGGGAAGAAACAGACACGGGTAGATAAAGTACAAGTGGCAGGATATTTATAAGGTAAGGTGGAGTAAGATGTAAAGGTTTTTTTGAGGGGGTAAGACAGAAAGTCGTCGTTAATACTGTGCCAGAAGGACGATTTTTTGTCTTACCCCTTTTAAAAAACCCTTTTCATCTTACCCCACCTTACCTTACAGTATGTACCACCTGTGTCCTTAGACAATCCCACTTGGATTTATTACAAGTATTCTGTAAGTGACATTGTCATAAACAGATATACAACAGATTATACATATTTGACATTTCTCTTCCAGGGTGACAGCGGAGGACCGCTAGTCTTACAACGTGGAGACGGTCGCTGGCAACTCGTCGGCACAGTGTCCCACGGCATCAAGTGTGCGGCTCCTTACTTACCTGGCGTCTACATGAGGACCACGTTTTATAAACCCTGGCTGAGAAGCATTACTGGCGTGCATTGAGCTGTGGAAGACATTGATCGTGCGTTTTGTAATGATATAGGTTCCATGAGAGTTGAGGTCACACACACAATCATAATTATCATGAACAACGCTGCATCTTTAGACGATATCTTGTCGTAATTTGAATTCTAACAATGAAGCACTAGAAGTCCAATTCCAAGTGCGTACTATTTTGGAATACAGCGTTGTTCATGATTTGCGTCAACATGTCATGTATACCTACAATTTTTCAGTTAACAGTAAAAAAAGCTAAAGAAATAAGAGTATGGCTCACTTTCCATAGTATTTGACGTCTTACATATCGTAAAACACGTTCGCGGATATTTATGTTAATATTAAATTAATAAATAATTTTAACAAAAATGTATGTGTTCAGTTGGAATCAGGTCTATGGTTTTAATTTGGTGATAAAACCAAGATTGCGTTCTGAAATTGCGTGATTATGAAAAAAATTAATATAAATTAAGACCGAGTGGCCGAGGGGTGCAGGCATCAGCCGCGAAAGCTGCGTTCGATCCCCACCTCGGACGTTGGTGATCTTGGTCGTTTTTTCTTTGGTATATGACATCTAATATTTATAATTGAAGTAATTCAAGTTAGCATGTTTGTGTACCTTTTTTCTACTTTCAACTGAAAATGATATAAACACAAGGGGAACTTGAATACCATTCTGTTTTCGTACTGACACCAAATTTAATTGCAACTGTAAGATTGACCAAAAACTTTGTTCAAGGGATTGGCTTCAATATTTTGACGCAAGTCACTAAAGTGACTGAATTCATTAATTCACAAAATTTTTGCAATTAGTATTTTATTTACATGTCTGTGTGTATGTGTGTGCGTAATCATTCACCTCAATTCTGGTCAAAATTACCATAGCGATGATGAATATTTTTAATAATCACAGCAGAATTCCTCTAGCTGCCCAGAGTCTTCGAGAGAGAAACTTTATCCTATTTAACACCATTCATTAAAAATTCGCTGGCAAATTTTATTGTATAGGCGGTAGGAGGATAGTGTCATTATACAAACTAAAAGCTTCGAAATTCAACAACTGAATTGGTCTAGGATTTTAGGTTAAAGTACTTCGATTATTCCTAAGGCCCATTGTCCTGCTATTAGTACTAATATTAACTACGATCAAAACTACATTAATTTACAGAGTTGTATTTGGTTTGACTGGACTCGTAAAATTTTCGGACAAACTAAAATAAATCTATTTTCATTTACTTTAATACTTATTTTCAATGGCATTTTTAAGATATTTCACGCTTGGGCCTTAGACTTAATACATGGAATGAATTGATTATAAATTGAGAAGATCTAAGGTTCGACATCTAATACCCACTAAAAGACACTCTGTCACCTTTATTGCTAGTGACTTAAAATTTAAATTGACATTTTGAGTGGTACGAAAAGCTGCTACTCCGGTACCAAAATAACAATACTGCTGACGGAAATTTCTTTCTCTGACACACCAATGAAGACTTGATCGGAGTGACCAAGATAGATGCTCGAAGTTTTACGACTCGACAACGATCAAAAGTTCATCGCGTTGTGAGCAGTTATATAGAAAATATTTAAAAGAATTTGAGTTTTAAACCAGGCGTCCACATGTTCGTATCGTACGCATCGGACGCATCACATCGCATTTCTTCCACTGATATTACGATACGTACGGTGCGGAACAGTGGACGCACTTGTATGACTTTCTATACAAAGAATACTAAATGCGATGCGGCTGATGCGTACGATTCGGGTCTGTGGACGCCTAGCTTTATGCAATACCGTCCGCGTGTTTTAAAGTATTATGCTGATTCCAATAGAGAACGCTGGTACGATTTAACATCGTCGGGTTGCTTGTCTAAAAGTTTTTGACGCGGAAAATTATTTTAGACAGTGTTTTAAATATTATTGACAGATTTTTGTAGATTGGACCCTTTTGCCTAAACTACGTTAGGTATTCTTGTCGAAATATGAGGCCAAATTTGAAGTAGGTGCCCATTTATTTTCATGATGACAAACATCTAGGAAATTACTCAAAAAAGTGGAATTTCTACGAAAAGGAATACATTAGCATGTTTTTTATTCCACATTTGTGACAATTGTGTCATTTAAAGGAAGAAGCAAGACTTTATTTATTTTAGATTATTTATCAAATCTTTTATTGCATTGATTGTAATTTCTGAATATTTGTAAACTTATTTGAACTTTATGTTTCTCTTCCCACCCTAAATGATTTTATAAATAATTTTAACGAGATGTATATTATGCATTTTGTAAATAAAAGAAAGTGTTTACCGATTACATGTATAAAATAATAATAATTGAAAAAATAACCGCTCTCTATTTAAAAAGCCGTGTCCACAGATAATTAGAAACAATTTTACATTCTCAATCAGGTGTAAAAAAAAAACATTTTAATTCGTGAACACTTTCTATCGTGTCATTTCTGCATTTGTAATATACACATTTGTATATTTATTAGTTTTTAGTAATTATTGTACATTAAAATGCATTTATTTATTGTTAAATAGTAATATAAATAAAATTTAAGAACTGAAAATGTATATTTAAATTAGATTGTTCCTCGTAATTAATTGTTTATTTTGTTTTTTTTCATTGTAAAAGAAAATGTACATTTTAATTTTAATCAATAATACTATCATTATTATTCATTTTCATGATTTACATGACGGAAATGAAATATTTTTTTCTTAAAAAACTACCTAACTCAAATAATGATAGTACCTATATGTTTGGATTACCATTACTTTCAAAATGTACATTTTATATAAAGATATGAATCGCTCAATAATAATTTATGATATAAAATAAGTAGAAAATGTTAATAATAATCCTACGACTGTTATGCATTTATTAAAATTATCACAATAATTGTTAATTTATTTGTGTACTCCTTTTACATTGATAATCAATTGAAATGATGAATTTAAACAAATGTGGTGTCAACCTTTTAATCGCTCTCTCGCATCAACATTTAAAGGCGGATTTAGACCAAACGAGCGAATGTTCGTTCTATCCCCCGCTCTACGAAATTTTTTCGTTACACTAAATGTGATTCGTCGAAATCCGTTGATTTCGTAGAGAGAATTAGTTTTCCCACAATGTCGTAACAGATGTGCTTACCATAGAAAAAATCAACTACGAAAGACTCTGGTTGTCACGGGATTCGAACCCGCTGCCTCTGGATTGCCGGTCCAACGTGCTACCAATTACACCAGACGACCTTCCGTCGATCACAGCGAATTTTTCCAATGGTATTGTGAATCTAATCACTAGCGACATCTGTACGTAATGTTTCGAAGGTACTACAACCTTAGCCACACTCCTAAGACGTATGCATCACATAATCGTCTGCAAACTCGGCAACTCTACGCTGCGTTGAATTTGCTAGAGAGGGCGCTGTAATCAATACAAGATTAGAAAACATCAATTTATTTTTATAATTAAACAAATTGATATTGAAGTTACTTTTTTACAATGCGGATAATCCCACAATGTCGTAACAGATGTGCTTACCATAGAAAAAATCAACTACGAAAGACTCTGGTTGTCACGGGATTCGAACCCGCTGCCTCTGGATTGCCGGTCCAACGTGCTACCAATTACACCAGACGACCTTCCGTCGATCACAGCGAATTTTTCCAATGGTATTGTGAATCTAATCACTAGCGACATCTGTACGTAATGTTTCGAAGGTACTACAACCTTAGCCACACTCCTAAGACGTATGCATCACATAATCGTCTGCAAACGAATTAGTTTTGCTTAAAACGTTTATCTTGTATGTACAACTTATACAACTAACAAAGAGTTGGGATCCTAAATAGATACTTTGTGTTAGTGTTATTAAAAAACATCATAAGGAAGTCTCTACTGTACGGACCAGGGTTATGTTTTCAAAATAACGGGAGTTTGTCCGATCCTGGGTAATGTGGTAGTAAATAAAAAACAAAATCATTTGCATCGAATATATTAATCCCACAAATCACTAAATCTACACGAAGCATTTAACTACTTAGTGGCTATTTTTTTATAATTTTATTTATGCACTTAATAAGATTTGACTTATACTAATAACAATATATAACTACTTTATTGATAAAGCACAGCAGTTTGAGTTGAATATTATACAAATAATCAAAACGTGGGGATTTTTGGACGCCATTGTCAATTTTGAGATATTTTGACCTTTTTGAAGTCAAAGAAAAAAATTTAATGTCCATGGGCCTCAGTTCCCGCTTTCCATCAGGTGGGCTGAGAGCTCAGTTGTCTACTTTCATCACAAAAAAAAAAAAGGAAAATCATGTAATTGATGCCAGTGATGCTACATGATCACGTCTAATCAAGCGAACTTTATCCTCGTAAGGCCCAGTGTACATTACAAATTACAATGTACACTCCAATTTAACGAAATTTAAACCTTTCATGAACTTTATAAAGTCGATTTTTTTTTATTTATTTGATTTTACATAAAAGCGAAATTCAGCACTAATCCCTACACAGCGAGGTTCAAAATAAGGTTTAAAAAAAGTAGTATGGTTACGAGGTTATAATAGCCTCTGCCTTAAAATAGCCCCACGTGATGATATTCAATAACAGATTTTCGTTAACTTAATACATAACCTTTACATATGGGTCCTAATATTAGATATACATATCATCAGTAATCACAATACATCATAGATTTAATTCGCAATAAGTATAATATTTGAGTTTACATATAATACAATTAAAAATATAATTTATTCGTGTAGGTTAATGTTTTAATAAATTTACTCAATATCAAAGAATTAATACATAAAATAAATTTTGCAAATCATAATAGTAAATCAAATGATATTGTTTTAAAATATAATAAACGACTGGGTACCTATATATATTTAAATGTTACGATATTTTGAATTTCAATGTTATTCGTTTTATCAAAATTCATTGTATTTTGTAAAGTCTTTTTTATTTTAACTTTCGAGCGACGGTCACACAAAAAAGATTGGAAATTATGCGTTAAATAAAGGGATTGTAAGATTTACATACTCATGATTATCATGTAACCGACAAACCTTATCTATGTACAAAGAATATTATGTGTTAATGAATTCAAAAAGCGTATTTCCTAATTATTTAAATAAAATGACTACTTTAGCGACAATAACAACTTATTAATATATATATACATAACAATATTGTGCTTTTTTAAACTATAAATGAATTATAACTGTTATCCTACCCGGACCATAGAACTAATCTTATATTTACGTAGTTTTTTTCGAGAATTTTTATCGCAATTACTTGGATTGCATTCCTATGCTTATTATAAAATATGTTATACTATATTCCGTCCAACCGTCTTGTCAGTAAAAAAGGCGGCAAATTTAAAAATGTAGACGGGAAGAGTTCATAGTAAATTTGAAATAGCCGCGTTTTTCTACTACCAATAATATAAAAAAGTGTGTATGAAACAATGATAATCATGCTACGGGCCTATTTCTCAAAAGCTTGTAACTTGTAATACAAGCGAAAGTCCTCGGGCCTGTTTATCAAAAGCTTGTAACTTGTGGATGTATTTTTATCGCCATGAATTAGATAAGGACTTCCGCTTGTATTACAAGTTACTAGCTTTTGATAAACAGGGACGCGCTATATAAAGTCACAATTTACAATTTCGCTGTTTGCCTCTCTAACGCACGCACGTATTGGCTAGAAAGAGAGGCAAACAGCGAAATTGTAAATTGTAACTTCATGAGACGCGACCCAGCTCCCTTATCTAACTTATGGTGTTAAATAAGACTTCCACTTGTATTACAAGTTACAAGCTTTCGAGAAACGGGACCCTACTCTACTCGTACATATTACACATGCATGTTTCTAAAGCAAAAAAAGTTAAAACCCTCTGCTGTATTTAAGAGCTATTTTAGGGAACCGATTTACTGACTGAAATCATTTTCACAGACACCCCATATTCATTTGAATTAATGAATTAAATGTAGTGATTTTTTACATACCGCCTTTTTTAATTTACATATAAATCTCGATTATTATAAGAGATTTAAATCACTTTGCAATCTATAATTAGAACACTCATCAGCATCTTAAATAGATTTTAAGTATATTTTATATATTTTCTATAAATATTTGATTTATTTTAAATCATTTACAATTATTTTGTCTAACTACGTCAAACAAATACAAAGAATATTTAAATTTCATTCATAATTATATATTATTCCATAACAATTTTATGTAATTAAGCTGAATATTCTGGACAATTATTTTATACTTCAATATTATCACTTTTAAATATAGATTACACGATTATTATTTACGAGAAAAGTATTCCTAAACATTTCAATACACCATTATCATTGCCGTAATTATTATTGCCGAGTTACACATTTACTTAGTCATCTTACCTTTGTAATGAAGACATTTTTTACAAATAGCATCAGCTTTCTCCTTTATAGTTTGGCTCGAACTGCCTCTATCAGCTTCAGGCTTCGCATCTTCACTCCCAAAAGGATCTTCACTGAACTGCTGAATCAATTTCTTAATATAACTACCAGGCCCTCTTATAGTGAGTTTAGTATCACATTCATCTTTAGTTTCTTTTTCATTGTCATTCTGTCTGAATTCGCTGAGCATTTGCAATCCATCTTGAAAGTTTTCGAATGCCTGAGTTATTTTGTCACCAATGTTTAGTTTATCTTCTAGATCGCTGAAATGTACTGATTTAGGTTCGTTTGGATCAGTAAAAGCCTTCGAACCTGTTGGTGTTATAATTATTTCATTATTTTTAACGTCGATCGTTATTTTAGCGTCATCGAGTTTGAGACCAGTTAAGGAGACGTCAACGGATTTGGAGCGGTACTGCCTGGTTGGAAGTTGTAGTTGGTTCGATTCCGGGCTGGTGTCTTGTTTGATGGTGACAGGAGAGGGTGTCAGCGGGGACCTGTCACCGGGGCTCGATCCTGGAGTTCAATGTACTTTATAGAAAATAAATTATGTCAATTGGAAGAAATCGAAGAAATATGTAGATACAGTAATGATATAAAGACATTAGTATATAATATATAA
The DNA here is from genome assembly GCA_025490895.1 of Thaumatotibia leucotreta. Taxonomy (NCBI): domain Eukaryota; kingdom Metazoa; phylum Arthropoda; class Insecta; order Lepidoptera; family Tortricidae; genus Thaumatotibia; species Thaumatotibia leucotreta. The sequence goes on along the minus strand of JALPQI010002064.1, from coordinate 57,809 downwards.
ATAGAGAAAAAATCATGATCATCGTTCATCGGTTAAAATATGTAGGAAAATAATAAATAAATAAATAAATATCTTGGGACATCTTACACAAATCGACCTAGTCCCACGGTAAGCTCAATTAAGGCTTGTGATGTGGGTACCAGGCGACGATATATATAATAGATAGATACATATAGATACTTATATACATAGACAACCATGACCAAGGAACAAACATTTGTGATAAATAAATACACAAAGAATGCCCTCGCCGGGATTCGAACCCGGAACCTCCAGCTTCGTAGGCAGGGTCACTACCAACTAGGCTACGGAGGCTGAATAATAGATCTTTAAAAAATATTTAATAGTATAGAACAAGTAGATGTTAAGTAGGGAACTGGCATTACATCTAAGTTCGAGTATTAAATTATGAAGAATTATAGCTTCAATACAGGATACCAATCATACACAGGATACAGGATCACTAAATTAAACAAAAACTATCTAATAGACACGGTAAAATGCTTACAATCTATAACAAAAAACTTATGTTAAGAGCCCAGCACCAAAATATCAAAACTACTCACACATCTATCTATTTGGATCCAATGTTGTTTACTTTCGCACCTAGAATACAATGAGCAAAATAAGTAAAAAATATCAGTTAAAAAAAAAAAACAATTTTTATTAAAAATAAGTACAATACAAAAAACATGGACGAGCAGTTGAACTACATTTGGAACACACAGTAAAAAGCTAAGTACGTATACCTAGTTCATCCCCTTCGGTCTTATCAATATGTCGACAAGAGTGAAAGGGACTAACAATACTTAGCGGCGTGTTAAGTTAGGCGTTTATGAATAAGGAGGTTAGTGTTTATAAAAAAATGAAAAGCAGGCAGGCATGCAGTAGGTAAGAAAAAATCCTAACTAATCAAACGAACAAACATTATCTAGTAAAACGGGACTTAAGTTTCGTTTTCTGAGCTTTTATCAAGTTTTATGTTATCAAAGTGAGGTAAGAAATAGTACATTATGCATCAAGGGAGGTAAGTACGGAATTACTAACGAGAGTGTTTAGAAGTCTTTTAATGACTCGAGTTAGTATTCCGCTTACCAACCGTGATGCATGCATACAATGTTTTTCATCAAACTTGCCGACAAAAAAATAAGTTTTAAGACAAAATATTATTAAGGTGGAATGCCACGGTCAGCTAGGCACTACAACGCCAATAGATGGCGTTATAGTGCCTAGGTGGCGCGAATTCTACGTATTTTTATATTTTATGTATGATAATAGAAATATTTTTAATAAGTAATACGTTTGCCGCAAATAAACTGCTGTTTCTAATGTAGCCAACTAAATTTCAGGTGAGGTTTAATTTATAAAATAAGTTTATTTGAATAAATACGAAACGCTGCCGCGGCTGCGCAGTATGCACACACACATTCAAACCCTTATTCGTTTACGAAACCGATTGCTTATTTCGAAACGTGTATTGAACTTGGATTAGGCTAGTTGGATGATCGTCTGACGCACATTCATTAGGACCAAGGTTCAAATCTCGTAATTTCAATATATTTTTTACTTTACATTACATGACTTTTTATTTTTTTTAATGATACTTTACCTATAATTACAATTTTTTCAGTAATAAATAAATAACCTGTGGCCTATCCCACAAAACTTTACAAGCGTATAATTCTACAAAATTGTATAAATTCCAAAACAAATAATTATCAATTTTGTAGATTTGTATGCTTGTAAAGTTTTGTGGTATTGGTCCCTGAACTACCAACCTAGGTTTAATTTTGGTGACCTTATAGATTTACTCACCAAAAACGTTTTTAACCGACTTCAAAAAAAGGAGGAGGTTCTCAATTCGACTGATTTTTTTTTTGTTGTATGTATGATACCTGATATCTCCGAGAATAGTGAACCGATTCTAAAATTTCTTTTTGTGATCGAACGTGTATTACCCCGAGATGGTCCCATTGGTACCAAGTTGGGGTCTGATGATGGGATCATGGAGAAATCGAGGGATCTCTTCAAATGTTATAGGTACATGTATGGCGCTTTTGGTAATTTTCATTCATTTACAAGAATTTGCATTCAGAAAGTAGGATTTGAGGAAAACAATGATGGAAACAAATCGGGAATCTTGGAGAAACCGGTTGAAGTCGGTTTTTTAAATTTTTAATTTGGTGATTATCAGGTGTTGTTATGGCATCCAGTTCCGGTATTTTTTGCATGGTCAATCTGAAATAGCCTATACTACTAAAAAACGGGACTGGATGTCCTAATCTAATAGGTGTCCAATCAGATTGGGACGGAATCTATTCGATGATTTCAGTTTTCATATGTAGATATATTAGAATGATTATACATATTAGATATTTCTAGTCATTTTAATTATAAGATTCCTTCCCATTCTAATCACGTGCGGAATACATAGATAAAGAAAACATCAATTTATAAATTCAGTGTTTTATTTACATCATATCATATTATTTTCATTTATTATTTCTGTTTTACGTTTTTCTGGTTTTATACATGGATATAGGAAGATTGCTTGACGTTGTGTGTGTTGCTTGGAAGTGAGCCTTATCCCATCTACACATATTGTGACACCTGCAGTTGGCCCTGGATCTGAAATCAGAATACTCAGCGACAAAATGGTGTATGATGATTACTGGAATAAAAAATACATTTCAGCTTTGTCTAGTTAGGTGGTGGTGCGGAACTTGACTGCGAAGTTAGGGAGGGAACCTGGGTTCAAAACAGGTTCAGGGAGTATCTACAAAATGGTTATATTTTTACGAAATATCATTTGATATTCACAAGTGCTTTACGGTGAAGGAAAGCATCGTGAGGAAACCTGCATACACCTGCGAAGAAATTTAAGGGTGTATGTGAATTCCCCAACAAGTACTCGGTCAGCGTTGGGACCGCCAAAATAGGCACGTTTGATGTCGAGTTGCGGAAAAAAATGGCCAGGATACAATACAATACAATAAGTTATATTTTTAATAGTTCAAGGCCTGGAACTCATCATCCCTCGGGAAACTAACGTTTCTGGTATTTATGTAAAATAAAAATATTGTTCTTATAATATAATATATATTACTATTTATCTACATGTCAAGTTTCCTTATTCCAATCCGATGAGCAGTTGCGAAAAAAATAAACATCGAAACATTTTTGTTATAATACCTAATAGTGGAAACATATAATAAAAAAAAACTGTTTGAATACTGGGAGGAAAGATATCCAGCAAGTCAGCGTCACCAGAACTTACCTTTTGATTTCTCCGTAATATAGTATCATTTCTCCAAGACGTCGCTTACAAGTTTTTTTCAAGCCCGAGTATCGGTGGTTTTTATAGCCTTTCCGGGACGTTTGTGGCTACATAATATCCTCATGTAAATCACTGCACGCTATAAGATATTTCAAACAATCGTAGGCAATTTAGCGTCAATTCGGATTTGTAGGTATAAACAAATGGTAAAACGATAAAGTACTAAGTACTGCCGGTGATTTAGAATCAGAGTGACGTTTGAATTTAGTGTTGCCCTGCCAAATGGGTTTTACGTTCAGTTCCACGAGACTATCATTTAGTACGCACATCTATTATAAAAACATCAAATGTAAGAAATCCTTCCTGTAGTATAGGTATAAATGTAACTAGTATGTATATGTATATTTTCTATAATAAAAGGTCTTTCGTTCGGCTTTTGCGTGGGGACATGGCCTATATGGCAACATTAGCAACGCTTGCGTTTGATATTGTTGAAAAATATAAACTGCACGAAATGCGTTAGGGCAGAGCGGCAACGTAGCATTTTCAGCCAACTGGCAACGTCGCTTTCCAACCCACACACCGAACGTACGATTGGTGTATGACACTGTCGACGTTGACCCACATATTGACAAATCTTTATTAAAATAACGTACTAATTTAAGCTATTATTCGACCCTTTATATTACAGAAACATAATTTGCCGCAAAAAAATATAAAAATGATTGTCGATTTAAGTGATAACATTGTAAAACTATGCTCCATTTACCCATATTTGAATAAATACATTAGTATGAAAAACGAACCACCTTAAATGACGTACTGACATTACTGGCGAGCGTAGACAGCAAGTGTGAGGAAAACTCCGTTACACCCATGGTCGCAGGCAGACCCGTTTGTCGTTAAAATATAAGTGTGAATCGTGAACGTTTAAATCAATAAATCTGAATCAATCCTTTCAATATGAAACATAAGCCCCGTTTCCAAGCCAAGCGATGCCACCACCAACCATTAGAAGCATCCTCCCCCTCCTCCCGGCACAGCGGCAGGGGCTGCTCCACCACCATCCCCTGAACCATGTCCATGCAGGAGTCCAGCGAGAGCTTCTTCCCGCACATCTTGATGGCTCTGATGCGCCGACGCATTTCTGGTTCATATCATATATCACATCATCAGCCTATCTCAGTCCACTGCTGGACGTGGGCCTCTCCTATTAACTATGCGTATAGACGCATTAGGAGGTAAATGCCCATAAGGGGCAAGCGGGTTGGCGATCGCAGTTATGTGTCGACTATGATGACGCTGCTGCCCATCATCAATCAAATCTAAGGATGGTTAGTGACACTTCAATCCCTTAGTCGATTCTTACGACACCCGCGTGAAGAGTGGGGATGGTGACAAATGTATTCTTGGTGCCGTCACCACACGGCTCTGGTTCATATGATTATGCTCAACACAAGGCAAGAAAGTCGTTTCGTTTTGACCGTAGCTGCCAAAATTATAGGATTCCGGGAGGTAAAAAGAGCGCTTAGTAAATTGTGATTCAGTGAAATTGTCAAGAAACCACAAGCGATAGCCTGTCATAGATATAATGTAGACTAATGCGCTTATCGCATGTATAGGTAATTTCACCAGAGTTGAGGTGAATGATTGATTACACACACATCCAAATGAAGTACTATTTGCAAAAAAAAATGTAAATTAATGAATGACTTGCGTCAAAATATCGAAGCAAATCCCTTGAACAAACTTTTTGGCCAATCTTACAGTTGCAATTGGGTTTGCTGTCAGTACGAAAAACGAACAGTCAAATTCCTCGTGTGTTTACATGACATGTTGATGTGTACGTGACCTCAAGGTTAACTGGAAAAGATCCCTTAATGGGATAAGTTCGCCTTTGTACAAATCTGTGTAATATTCATACTGTTTATTTTGTTTTCTGTGTTTTGTGCAATAAAGTGTTTTACTACTACTACTACTACCTCAACTCTCGTGGAACTAGAGCAAATTCTTTTTCTTATGACTTTCCACGGAAACTTCAGAATTCATATTGCTGCCACAAACCCTTCAGCATCTATTGCATTAAAGCCACTGAAGCTAATAGACAGTAAAATAAATTCGGACGTTTCCGTGAAACTAGAAAGCAAAAATATTAAGCACTACATCTGTTCCACACAGGGGATAAGTATCATCATCATAATCATAACTATGGAATAACAATAGAAGTGTCGTTATGTGAAAATAATTTTTATACCTAACCTTTTTTTCCAACACAGGTGTAATGAAAAACATTGTGTAAGCCATGGGCGGTACAAAAAGCCTATGCCTTCGGTTTGGGCTTTACTTTCACACTTGTTCTTATTTATTTCTTATTTATCGTCCTTATGTTGTGTATTGTGTATGTGCTTCATGGTAAATATAGTATTTAGATTTATTTTTATGAAATAAAATATTATTTTTACAGGTTTATGCATCTCAGTCCACTGCTCGACGTAAGCCTCTCCTATTAACTATGCGTATAGAGGAGATAAATACCCATACGAGTAATAGCCACGCTGGGCAAGCAAATTGTATGGCAAGAACCGGGAATTCCCGGTTCCGGTACTGTACTTGTATAGTCTAGAAAACCAGAACCGGGAGCCCACCCTAGTCAGCAGGAGACTGGTACCGAAGGTCTTCAGCTCACGGGTCTCTCTGGACATGTTTATACTAACCAGGGCTGTCTTTGGGCTCCATCTTCAGCTGCGCGAAGGTCTGAGCGCAGGAGGTGAGGACCTGCTCATAGTCGCAGATGGCCGCGTGGGTGCCGTTCACGATCTTGGGACTCATTGGGACTGTTTGCCAGCATTAGGAAAGGGTCATAGTTCTGAATGTGTAAGGCAAGAACTGGGAATGAGGATGAACCGGGAGACTGGTGCCGAAGGTCTTCAGCTCGTGAGTCTCTCTGGACATGTTTATACTAACCAGTGCTGTCTTTGGGCTCCATCTTCAGCTGTGCGAAGGTCTGAGCACAGGAGGTGAGGACCTGTTCATAGTCGCAGATGGCCGCGTGGGTGCCGTTCACGATCTTGGGACTCATTGGGACTGTTTGCCAGCATTAGGAAAGGGTCATAGTTCTGAATGTGTAAGGCAAGAACTGGGAATGAGGATGAACCGGGAGACTGGTGCCGAAGGTCTTCAGCTCGTGAGTCTCTCTGGACATGTTTATACTAACCAGGGCTGTCTTTGGGCTCCATTTTCAGCTGCGCGAAGGTCTGGGCACAGGAGGTGAGGACTTGTTCATAGTCGCAGATGGCCGCGTGGGTGCCATTCACGATCTTGGGGCTCATGGGGCTGTTGGCAAGCAGGAGGCTGGTGCCGAAGGTCGCGTTCAGCTCGCGGGTCTCTGTGGTCATGTTCACTTATTAGACGAGCGACTAACTCCTAAAAAGACGCTTAAAAATGGAGTATGTTACTAAAACATAAGAACTGATTATGCTTTTTTCTTATGTTTCAAGGTCGCTGAATACGAATATGAAGTTTAATTTTACTTAAAGATAGGGGAACACAGTTAAAATTAATTACTTATTGTTTGGTATATTTTAACTACCATTGTTCTTTTTGTAATTTCGCAAGTTGATGCTCGTACTAGGAAAAAAACATAACAGTTTCTTTTTCGCCACAGCTCTTCCTTTTCCAAACAGATTTTACATTAGCACGTAATATTTTTACTGCAGATTTAAAAGTTTACGTGTAATTTGATTTTGTTATAGGATAGGGAGTATGTATGCAGATCATAATTCAAAGAGATATATCACCTTTGAGGGAGATCCTAGGTTTCTTCAACACCACGATGTTGCCGTTATCAGAACCGAAAACCTCCTTCAGTATCTCAGAGGCCACCGTCTTTATCTCGTTCCAGTCATCTGAAAGAGATAAAATTGCTATGATACGAATAGTCACCCATAATGCCAGACACACAGATCCTTCCCTAGAGCTAGAGTGCCACAGACAAATACTCAAACCAATTCAATATCAATTTGTTTAATTATAAAAATAAATTGATGTTTTCTAATCTTGTATTGATTACAGCGCCCTCTCTAGCAAATTCAACGCAGCGGAGAGTTGCCGAGTTTGCAGACGATTATGTGAGGCATACGTCTTAGGAGTGTGGTTTAAGGTTGTAGTACCTTCGAAACATTAAGTACAGATGTCGGTAGTGATTAGATTCACAATACCATTGGAAAAAATCGCTGTGATCGACGGAAGGCCGTCTGGTGTAATTGGAAGCACGTTGGACCGGCAATCCAGATGAAGCGGGTTCGAATCCCGTGACAACCAGAGTCTTTCGCAGTTGATTTTTTCTATGGTAAGCACATCTGTTACGACATTGTGGAAATACTCAAACCTCAAAGTTCTCTTACCAAGGATATCCTGATTGGTGGTCCTCTGTGACGTCACAGTGAACCGGATGACGTATGTCCCTTTGAAGCAGGCTGGGACGGCGTGGATATAGCCACGAGCGTTCAGGCGCTTCAGCAGTCGCTCGGTCAGGGCGTTATCGCCTTTCATGCGGAACGCCACCATGCCTGGAACAATATATTTCATTATTATTTATTTATTATAAGCCCATTCTGTCCCACTGCTGGGCAAAGGCCTTCCCCCTCTTGTTCCATTCATCCCGGTTCTGTGCTATATCTGGCCAGTCACTTAAAAAGTCCAAGTTATCCCGCCATCGCCTGCGGGGTCTGCCGGGTCCTCGCTTTGAGTTATGGGGCACCCACACCGTTGATGTCTTGGCCCATAAATCGTCTGGCATGCGGCAGATATGACCCGCCCAGTCCCACTTTAGCTTGGCCGCTTTCCAAGCTACATCCACTATTTCGGTCTTGGAGCGCAGCGTGGTGTTCCGGATCCTATCCATAAGTTTTACACCTAATATGCTGCGCTCCATAGCTCGTTGGCAAACCCCGAGTTTGGACTTCTGAGCTTCCGTTAAAGACAACAATATATTATGATGGACAACATATTTATGATAAAAGTGTGGAAAGCAATGCCGTATTTACCATAAGGGCACAAGGGGCAGGTGCCCAGGGCCCCCATCTTCAGGGGGGCCCCCGAAAGATCGACAACTTTCCTCACATTTATTCTCACGTTTACTCTCCTTTCGAAAGGGGCCCCAAAATCCTTGAGTGCCCAGGGGCCCTTAGTTAAAGACGACCTTGGTGGAAAGTAGGCTTTATCAGGACGGGTGTGTTTCAGGACTAGTTAGAAAAAAGCCTACATTTCAACTTGTGTATCATACAGTATTTTAAAATGCATTATGCGAGGAAAACCAGACTATCGGACTGTACCAACCAGGCGATGCGGAAAATCGTTCCCGCACACGTGGGAAAAAAATCACTTTGTGTGCATAAGTTTACTCTTAAAAAGAGCACTTTCTCCCATTGTGAATATAATTACCTTCTTATTCGTTCTTATAGGCACATTGATACAACGGAAAGGAACAAACGATGCAAAAAGCTACCGCGATGCACTGTGAATTTATTTAGTATTTACACCTTGATGGGTGGGTTCGATTCCCAATTCAGACGTTGTTGGTGTTTTTTTTTATTTGATAATATTGCATGTAAAATGTATATATAATTTATTGGATACCTAAATTCCTCGGTTGTGGTATCTCAAACCGCTGGTCGGCTAGCACCAGAGCTTCAAACTTCTGCGCCAAGCGGACGCTCTGAAATAAAAGAAAATACAAAAACATTAACTTTTATGAATAATCTCATGAAACAACAGCATTGTGGTACTAAACACTGTTTATATTAACCTTTTTATTTCATAATAGTACCTTCAATGACACGTAATTAATTTAACACTACTTATAGAAAATAATCAATAATATAAAAAAAAATACATATAAATTAAAGGAACCTACAAATAAAAAATCTCGCACAAATCGCTGCCAATGGGCAGTGTGCCCAGAAGGCTGGCCGCATTGCCACGTTGTATGGCACTGCTTATTCGCTGAGCGAAATATTGACGAGCCATCTGGTCACCAGGCATCGATTAGGCGTGAGGCTATGTCTCTGTATAGACGACGCGCATTGGGTCCCAAGGCCCCAGCGTTTCGACCCCAAACGCCTCAAACATAATGCCATACAAACATATAGCCACTGCCAAGGGTTGCATATTTGCGGCGTTTGAGGTCCTCCGCTGTGGATGCAGCACGGCCAGCACTATTGCTACCTAGTACCTGGAAGGTGGGACGGCGCGAGGGTGTCTACACATGTAGCGTCCCATACTCGTACCAGCATTGTTGTCAATATTGGAGGCACGAAAATAATTACTCATAAACGAATCAGCTGATAACGGTCAGTAATTAAAATTAATGACATATTCGTAACAGTGTGCCTAATCAAGATGTCATTCTGCATACATTATTATAGACACGTGACTTATCGCGCGACAAGAGGGATAAGCTGAAAGCCCGACCACCAGAGGCAATCAGCTATCACTATGTAAATGGTGTTCTCTCGTTCCCGTTGTGTACACGGGTCTTTATTAACAAGATCGGCTACGTCAGCCACACGAGAGCACATGAGCTTCAATATAGGAGTTGAAGCAGTCGCCGTGGCCGAAAACGGTCAGGATGCTTAGCCAAGTTGCCAATCGCTAGCGCTTAGTAGCGTATCGCAGTTTTCCCTCTCTGTCACTCTTTCATATTAGTGCGACAAAGACAGTTAGCTGCCTTTCGTTTACGATTGACGATAAAGCGCCAGCAGGAGAGTTCATAAATGACAAACTTTAATCGGTCAGATCGGACAAGGCGTTATTACATCCTAATGAACAATGGCCAATGATAATATAGTTATTTGTTATACAAGGGTGCAAAGTTGTATTTTACCCGCGAGTATGAAATTGAAACACGAGCAAGCGAAAGGATTCTATAGTTGAACCACGAGCGAAGCGAGTGGTTCTAAAATAGAATCCTGAGCAGCGAGTGTTTTAACATACGAGAAGTAAAATACATTTGCACCCGTGTGTAACACAAAACTTTTCCCCTCACTATAGCGAGGAAACTCAAAAAAGGTAATTATTTGTTCACATTACAATCATCATCGGGTTAGTGATAATAATTTTCCAAATGCATCATGTATTTAATGCAAGATTTTGTCGCAGTAAACTTACCACGAAAAAGTAAACGCAGCACGATTTTAACACATTCCTGTAGTTGCACACCAACGCCAATGCAGTATTGAATCATTCTCATTCATTATTTTTACAAAATTATAACAGAACACCCTGAAAGTTGTTTAGTTTACTATTTTTATGCGTGTTCGAGTCGGTAAATAAAGATTATAACCTATAATATTCTTTGACAATGTTGACGTTGACATTTTCTGCGTTTTGTGATTGCATCTAGTCATCTTATCATCATTCACTAAAACAATTGTTACTTATGGAATTTTAGGATTTATATGTTAAAATCATCATATTATATAAAGGTTTGTATTTTACACTAAATTCTCAAACAAATTATTTAATTATCATTAATATGGAACAATTTCCATGAGCATTTTACGTTTTGTTATTCCAAAACCAAGATCATTACTTTGCCACACAAGTGAATAATATGCGTTTTTACACGTTCGTATTAAAGGATAAACGAGCACTTTACGAGCTAGTGAGGGGAAAAAATAATTACCTCTCTAATATGCTTCTGAAGACCTGACACGCCATAGTTCCTCAAAACGAACCAGAGCTTTAGAGCCCTAAAGCGACGACTCAGCGGAATCTGCCAATGCTAGAAACAAAATAAATTAGGAAATAAGCCAATATTTGTTTCAGGTTTAAGGATACGTAAAAAATGGTCGAAAATCGAATACAGCAAATAAAGAAAACATTAATAAAAGCGACGCAGGTAAAATCAGATCCAGTCCGAATCGATGTAGACAAATTATCAAGGCTAGATATACAAATAAAGAAGAGAAGAAGAAGTAGTAGTAAATCGCCTAGAACCCTACTTTCAAATAAACTAGATTAAACCATAAATATTAGATGTCATATAAGATACCAGATAATATAGATTAAACCACTTCCAAGATTTTTTTGTCAGGCTCAAGATAATAAACTTTTCAAGTAATTAAAGAGTCGTCATCTACAGTAAATAATAACACATTTAAATATTTATCAGACGTGTACTGCAAACGTCGGGCTTTGGTCGCGGGTATCCATGATGAGGATCCTCTAAATGGATCGAAACATGTCGAGCAATTATCGACTTAAATTACGTGAGTAACCCGTTTGATAAATATTTAAATATGTTTGTAGTAGGGGTCCAAATGGAAAAAATTGTGCGCTGTGAGTTACAGTTTTGTAATTTTTACCAGAGCTAGAGGGTGTAAAAATAAATATTTTTAGATGTGGAGGGAAAACCAATTCCCCCCCTGAACGAGGGGGGAGGGGGGTGAATGTGCAAACGGAAGGGTTATGTTTAAAAATTTTTCGTCTAATATTTAGGCCTACTATTCATTGTTTGGTATCATTTTCATATAAAACAGACACGGGGAATCCATTTTTGATAATAAACATGAGGATTTCCGTATATAAAAAAATAATTATTGGTGTAAAGGTAAAATAATCACCGTTTTTATTTTGATTGTTGCGTTATATAAGTATTACCGAATAAATATATGAAAATAAAAAAAATACCACAAGATAGCATATTTATTGTAGTTTTTAAAAATATATACTTTTTGGAACTTTCCATGCAAAAATAAGTTGTAAAAAAATTGCACCCGTCGCGTACCTCGAATAAAAAAGGGACGTTGCTTTGACTTATTGTTCACAGTACGTTTCTACTGCGGGAATTTAGCGATTTTGCGTAAACAAAATACTCCATAATGTCTGTTAGGGCAAATTGCATCAACCTGGGTTAACCAAGCACCCCGGGTTAAACGTTTATTTCACACGGAATTGGTAATTGATAAATTTCTTATGAAGTAAGTGACGGACCCGGCACTATACAGAGGTTATCCGAGACATCACTATGTGATATTAGAATGACTCTTGAACAGCTCAAAACTAACAGGGCGTCTGGGGAAGACGGAATTATAGCTGAGCATCTGAAGCCAGGTGGTAAACCAATCCTTATGGCCCTTCAGAAGTTGTTCAACTCCGGAAGGGAGAACGCCTTAGCCATGGAACAGAAGAGTGGTGGTACTGTTCTTGAAAAAAGGTGACAACGCTTTATTGAAGAACTACCGATCCATCTCACTTCCGAGCCATATTTATAAGATGTTTTCAAGAGTCATTACGAATCATCTTGCACGCAGGCTTGATGACTTCCAGCCTCCCGAACAAGCCGGTTTCCGAATTGGCGTTTCGTAAATGTTATACAGAAGACCGAGGACTAGGTATAACCTGCCCCTCTGTTTAGCGTTTGTGGACTACGATAAGGGGGGTTTTCATGACGTACTAATGCGGTTTAATTTAGGTCGAGAGAAAGGGACAAGGCTATACGAGTCGTGTATCACTGCCCCTTTCCCAGAACCTAAACTGAATCGCATTAGTCCGTCATGGTAACCCCCAAGGCCTTCGATTTGATCGAAACTCTGGGCGTACTGCAGTCTCTTTAACGATACCAAGTAGACTACCGCTATTTCGAAATGTTACCACATGCCACTATGCCACTATGTCAATCCGACTCCAAGACCAGAGCTTGAAGCATATTATACTGCAGCGGGGAGTCAGGCAAGGAGGTGTCATCTCCCCTAATCTGTTTACCGCTGCACTGGAAGATGTCTTTAAGACTGGACTGGAAAAGGTGAGTGTCAACATAAACAGCGAGTACCTCACTCACCTTCGATTCGCTGATGATACGGTGGTCTTGGCTGAGACCTTGAAAGATTTTAGTACGATGCTCGCTGACCTCAGTAGCGCCTTCGAACGAGTTCGTCTTAGGATGAACATGGATAAGACGAAAACTCCCGTTACAATCGGAGACTAAACTCGAAGGTGTAGACGACTATAATATACCTAGGACAAGCTACCCAGTTTGGTAGGTCCAACTTTGAGTAAGAGGTCAATCATCGAATCCGACTAGGTTGGGCGGCGTTTGGGAAGCTACGACACATATTTTCGTCCAATATTCCGCAGTTCTTGAAGACAAAAGTATTTGATCAGTGTGGCAACACACACTTATCAAAGATTTAAAAGAGTGATGACATACGGTACTGAAACGTTGTCGCTTGGAATGGGCCTCATAAGAAAGCTTAAAGTCACCCACAGGGCAATGGAGAGGGCTGGTGGGAGTCTCTCTGTGAGGTCGTATTGGAAATGAGACGATCCGCAGCAGAACTAAAGTGTAGCTCCATAGCTCTCCGAATCACTAAAGTGGCAGTGGGCGGGGCACATTGCACGTAGAACCGATGGCCAATGCGGCGGCCTCGCAGGTGGAAGGCACAGCGTGGGTAGGCCCCCCACAAGGTGGACAGTGAAGGTCTCAGGAGTCCGCTGGATGTGAGTGGCGCAGGACCGGTCATTGTGGCAATCTTTGGGGGAGGCCTATGTTCAGCAGTGGACGTCTTTCGGCTGATATGGTAATAATGATGATTTATGAAGTAAACGTTTAACAATCGATAGTCAAATTCCATATGATATAAACTTTTAACGTGGGTGAACTGGTTAGTTGTTTACTCCCAGTTAATGAAAATTACCTTTATCGTCTTTGGTAATGAGATCATTACCTAATGACACTTGTAAAAATGATTACCCAATCCGATTCATATGATCAGATACTATATATCATACATGTGATCAGATAGACCAGATATATAATACGAGTATACACGCGGTATACAATAATCGATAAAATCTAAAAATAGAATCTGATCAAATAAAATTCTTAATAATCTTAGGTTATTTCAAAAAAGACTAGAAAATATTCAATTTACTTTCATATCAATAAATATTTACAACTGTAATATAAACAATAATATGCAAGTACAAAAATATGTATAATCTATGAGCAGTTGCCGGCACAAAAGTCTCTTTTTTGAGATTACGCGGAGGTTTTTGTTGGAGGTACGCGTCAGGTAAATTTTTTTTTCAGTGAATTTTTGTATGAAAGACTACAAAACGTGTATATTTTTAAAAACTGCAATAAATATGCTATCTTACACAATTTTTTTAAATTGGATAAGTTTGTTTTTTAATACTTATATGACGCTTAAATTAAAATAAAAACGGTAACTTTTTTACTTTTACTCCAAAAAATCTACATTTTTATATGAAATTGCTCATGTTTATGATAAAAAATGGATTTTCGAGGTCCGTTTTACACGAAAATTATACCAAACAATGCATAGTATGCCTTATTAATTAGTAAAAAAATATTAAACGCAATCCTTCCGCATGAACATTCACCCCCCTCCCCCCGCGCTCAGGGGGAGAATTGGTTTTCCCTCCACATCTAAAAACAACTAATTTGAGACCCTCTAGCTCTGGTTAAAATTACAAAACTGTAACTCGCAGCGCACAATTTTTCTCAACTTTCTATGGACCGTGACCCTTACTATTGAGTCTCACGTTAGTTATAATTCTATAATATATATAAAATTAATAACACCACCACCATGGATTACTTATATTGTTTTTTACATATCATAAATATTTGTATTCGAACAATCAAGAAATTTAATAAAATTATTTGTTTTCCTTTAATGTTACAACATATGTTATCCTGATCTACCGAATATAAGTAAATTTACTAACATGAATCGATAGAACAGGTTTATTATTTAGGGTATATTTAGTCGTGATAATTGATTACAATATAATATTGGGCTTTTGATCAGGTATAGTGTATAGTCTACATCTATGAAACATAATATATAAATGAAAATGTTTTTTGGTACTACAAATACCATACGCAGAATATTTAAAATTGTATGGAATAGCTGTTACTCAAGGCATCGCTTTACTTTTTATCTTTATCCTGTAACTTTTCTAAAATCATTTAGGTTTATATCACCACCATCACCAATGTTAATAATAACACCACCACCAAAATCAACATTTCGTACTAAATATTCCTTCTTGTCTGGATTCTCCAGTTGTATCTTCTCTCCACATCCTGGAGATATCTTGTCGTATCCATGCAGACCCTCTTCTTCATCATAAAGGCCATGAGTAGAATCACCACTGTTGAAACCATCATCAGGCAAATCTTCATCATTGAGGTCTTCAGTAGTCTTAGTGATTTCATCATTAGTGATGATTTCATTGTTTTTCACTTCTTTTGTTACTAAAATCCGTTTCACGTTTGACACTTGTGAGCCTACCTATAATTTAAATTGGGAAAATGCAACTTTAGCTTGGTTTATCGAATCTAGAAATAAGTAAATTAACATATGTATACCACCACCACCCAAAAAGTTATCTGTATGTATTTTCAACCGATTTTGTTAAAGGAGAAGGTACTCATTTCGACTGTATGTTTTTTTTTAATTACCTCATAACTTCCGTCTGGTTGATCCGATTTTGATAATTATTTTTTTTATTTTAAAGCTGATGCTCACCGATTGGTCCTATTTTATTTGGTCCAGTTCTGACAATGACATCCATGAGAAAACCATATAAGTCATACACTTGCAATAATATATATTATGCACGACAGCTGGACGTATAACTTACTTAATATCAACCGTTTTCTATAGTTATTTTTTTTAACAGCGTTTCAAAACAAACTGGAAACTCCATCATCAAACCAATCGTGGTATGATGATGGAGTCATGGAGAAATTGGTTGAAGTCGGTTTCATTTTAATTTTTTATTTGTGATTATATCGCTCTTTAATAACTTTGGAATTTATTAAACCTAGGTAGCAATGCACCGAGGAGAAGTTTAATAAGTTGCGAAACTTCTATAGAGAATATTCTCGGCAAACTAATGTTTACAAGCAAGCTAATCATGCCAAAACCGTTGTATATCCTACCTATAAAGATATATTTGTACACCTTATTTACTGAATTATGAAATAGATTATTCTTCATAACACTATTTTATAAGTTCTCATGGAAACATTCTCAATGAAAACTTACTCCTAAATTGTCATGAAAATTCTTGGAAATTTCCGAGTATATTCCCGCAATTTTGAAAATGTTCTGCAACTTGTACAATATACATTGCTATACCTAGGTACGTATACTACATTTTATTTTTTACCATTACTTTGAATAGACAAACTTTTGCTTAGAAGATATTGAATATGTCTTCGACTTACCATATAATCGATAGCTTTTCCTGAAAAGGAGGAAATCTTTTTAGAATATGTACGAGCTTATATGCGAATAGATGCATATTGTATAATTTAATGAAATACATGTGTTCCCCTAATAATTTAATTTATACTAAAAAAATACAAAGCTTAACGCAGGGGAACTCAACCTTTTTTTCTTCGTACCCTTTTAGAAAAGAAATAATTTTCTATTGATTCTAATAATTTGAATTAATATAAAAAAGTGGTACCAAATTGTTTTATTTACAAAATGAAAAAAATTTTTTTTTTTACTTATCTTTACATCCCTTACTGTAATTTTACAAAATATTTGTAAATCTTATGTTATGGAGTTGTAATGAAATTAATGTTTTACCTGAATTCTCATGCCTTAGATAGATTGGGTTCACGTTGAAAGTTCTGTGTAGAGCAGTGCTGTCACGTACCCTGAAAATTGTTCTTAATTAATATCAAACGTACACACACTTAGAATACAAAATCTGCTTTTTATACACTATACAAAATCTACGTTTTATACTTATTATTTCGATCTAATTTTGTAAGTTATTGGAAAGCCTTTTCTTAAGTTGTAAAATGATATTACTTCAAATAACTTTAAAAAATCGCAATCCAGCGCGGGAATGCCGCCTGCGTGCTGGGCACCTTGCCCAGGGGGCCAAATTTAAATTTATAATTTGTATTTGTAGTTGGCGGAGATGGCGGGACGATCTGGATGCATACCTAAACGACTGGCAATCGCGCTAAACCGGGAGAGTTGGAAGACAAAGGGGGAGGCCTTTGCCCAGCAGTGGAACACTCTAACGGCTTCGTAATAATAATATTTGTAGTTAGTTTTATTCTTACTTAGTTTAATATTTATATTTTTAATTAGCCTTAATTATTATTCTGTTTTTGTATATTTTATGATTAAATAAAAGTACCTTATAAAACGAAAGTGGTTTTTAAACCATTTGACGCCTTTTTTTTGCGGGTAGGTAGAAAGAAGTCGACAACACATTGGTACAACATTAGATTTTGTAAATAAAATACAAACCACATAGCAGTGCAATCGAAGTTGACCATTAGCCACTTGGAAGGGTTGAAGGCGAAGGAGTCCGCCATTTCTATCCCGGCCATCCAGTGCCTGTGAAACAAATTAATACGATTAACATTGAAATGAACAATGAAATTTTCTAAAAATATATCTTGTGCTGTGTTGCCTGCCGTGAAACTGTTCACGTGACGCCCTCATCGGAAGACCAGCGCTGGCACTCACTAGTAACATGCTGAAATGAGACAGTTTCGTAGCATACAAGCTTTTATTTGTTACATTATTGTTCGTTGCTGTATATTGTGATTTTTGTGTATGTGTATGTTACGAATAAAGTTATTTCTATTTCTAGTAAAATTATTATATTTTATACGTAGGTACCGTAAAACCACCTATCTAATAGTCCAAACGAGTATTTAATTTCTATAAAAATATGCTGTTCATTTTTTAAGCTTTAAGCGATAGAAGGGTATAAAACACCAATCAAGTTTAAATCAAGTTTATTTATTACAAATATTTGTCCCTTGGTCATGGCTGTCTATGTATTTAAGTATCTATATGTATTTATCTATTATATATATCGTCACTTGGTAACCACATCACAAGCCTTAATTGAGCTTACCGTGGGACTAGGTTGATTTGTGTAAGATGTCCCAAGATATTTATTTATTTATTAGAAGGTAAGTGCCCATAATCGCCACGCTGCGCAAGCGGGTTAGCGATTGCAGTATACTGATGCTGCTGGCTATCATCAATCTTCAATAAATATATGGTCAGTGACACTTCACATCCGTGGCTGTATGTTGACGGCAGTAAGAATAGATTTGAACGTTCCCGTGGGTGTCGTAAGAGTCAACTAAGGGATTTAAAGTTGACGCCGCGTTGACGTGAAGCCATGCGCCATGCTTATCGCACGCTAACTCCCAGTTGTCGAACACTATCTCACAGCTGTCAAACGCTATCTCACACACTCAGGAGGGAGAAACATGCTCAGAGTGCAGGTATATTACGTAATGCAGGTAATCTAATCACTAACATAGTTTTTAAGTTTAAAAGGTTACTAACAATCTATGGATCAATGAGCTGAAATACTTATTTATTATTACTAACTGCACTCAGAGCATATTTCTTTTTTCCACTGCTAGTACCTGTACTCAGGGCACACGAAAGCGCTTACAGCGTACGCCGCGTCGACGTGAAGCCACGCGCCATGCTTATCGTACGCTCTCTTGCAATTGTCGCACGCTATCTCGTAGTTGTCGCACGCTATCTCGCAGCTATTGAACGCTATCTCGCACTACGAGTTCTAATACATGTACCTGAGGGCAGACGAAAGCGCTCCCAGCGTACGCCGCGTCGACGTGAAGACATGCGTCGTAACGTAACTATCTCGCAGTTTTCGAACCATATCCCGCGGTTGTCGAAGACTATCTCACTCTCTCAAGAGGGAGAAATATGCTCAGAGTGCAGGCATATTACGTAATGCAGGTAATGTAATCTCTAACATAGTTTTTAAGTTTAAAAACTATGGATCAATGATCTGAAATACTTTTTTTTTTTAATTACTAACTGCACTCAGAGCATATTTCTCCCTCCCACTGCTAATACCTGTACTCAGGGGACATGAAAGCGCTCCCAGCGTACGCCGTGTCGACATGAAGCCATGCGCCATGCTTATCGTACGCTCTCTTGCAATTGTCGCACGCTATCTCGTAGTTGTCGCACGCTATCTCGGAACTATCGAACGCTATCTCAGAGCATATTTCTCCTTCCTACTGCTAGTACCTGTATTCGGGGCATACGAAAGCGCTCCCAGCGTACGCCGCGTCGATATGAAGCCATGCGCCACGCTTATCGTACGCTATCTTGCAATTGTCGCACGCTATCTCGTAGTTGTCGCACGCTATCTCGCAGCTATCGAACGCTATCTCACACTCTCAATAATATACCTGCACTGAGAGCATAGTTCACGCGCCATGCTTATCATACGCTATCTTACAATTGTCGCACGCTATCTCGTAGTTGTCGCACGCTATCTCGGAACTATCGAACGCTATCTGAGAGCATATTTCTCCTTCCTACTGCTAGTACCTGTATTCGGGGCACACGAAAGCGCTTCCAGCGTACGCCGCGTCGACGTGAAGCCATGCGCCATGCTTATCGTACGATATCTTGCAATTGTCGCACGCTATCTCACAGCTATTAAACGCTCTCCGAGTTCTAATACACATGTATTCAGGGCAGCTCCCAGCGTACGCCGCGTCGACGTAAAGACATGCGTCATGCTTGTCGCATGCTATCTCGCAGTTATCGAACACTATCTCACAGCTATCGAACGCTATCTCGCACTCTCAGTCTTAGTATACCTAAACTGAAGGTGTATTTCTCCTTCCTACTGCTAGTACCTGTATTCGGGGCACACGAAAGCGCTCCCAGCGTACGCCGCGTCGACGTGAAGCCATGCGCCATGCTTGTCGCACACGGCGCCAATCTCGCGCAAGTTGTCGAACGCCACGGACCCCGTCGTGCCGAGGGTTGCGCACACCTGTAGCAAAAATACCATTAAACATTTTTTGTGAAAGTTAATTCTTCTTAAGTGTTTCTCAAACATTAAAAACCCCAACCACGCTACGGTGATGGCCGTAAGAATACATTTATCATCACCCTAAATCTCTTTTTTTTTTGTGGAATAGGAGGCAAGCGAGCCGACGTATCGTCTGGGTAAATCCACAAGACTGTAACGAGAGTTACCAATACTTTTGTATGTTCTCATATTATTTAAGTACATTTAAGGGTCCACATATCTACCTACAGGGCTAGGCTAGACGTACGGAATCTTAACTTTGATTAATTAATTTTAAAACATACGAAAGAATTGGTAACTCTCGTTAGTCTTGTGGATTTACCCGCCTGATGTTAAGCGATCACCTGATGTATCGCCTGATGGTTTATAGGCTAAATCTAACGCATGTTAAGAAGTAGGTATTAGTTTGTGATTTTTAGGTATATAGATTTGTCGAAGAAAAATGGAAACTATAGGCCTAGGGCCTAGATTAAGATAAAAAATTGCATGAATATTTTTGAAAGTTTGTTGCATAATCCAAATAAAATAAAATAAATAAACAGATAAATAAATCACCGTCGCCCATGGACACTCGCAACAGCAAATGAGAAAAATTTCCCGTGGCTGTCGACTAAGGGATTAATTAAAGCATCACCGGCCATTCGTTTCTACAATATTCAAATTCATATTCAAAACTTTATTGCCAATAAGAAAAGTCCATGCAATAGTAAATGTACAGTACAATTATGTTAAATTATGAAATAAACAAATTACAGAGACAAAAGTATAAAATTCTTAAAAGTATAAAATTCTTAATAAAACATGCATTAGGTACACAAAATGTACATTAGATTAAAATAGTGAAACATATCATCATACAAATTATTATTACATAAACAAATTATTATTACGTCATCATTACATATTATTAAACAAATGATTAAATTAACAAATTTCAAATATTCTACCAAAGTATTCATCCAAATTATAGAAAGGCCGACATAACAAATATTTTTTCAGGTTTGCACTGAATTCTCTAATGTTACTAGAATTTTTAATACTAATGTCAAGGAAATTATATATCTTAATTGCACCATAATTAATACTTTTCTTAAAATTAATGTAATTTGAGTCTGGTAAAGCAAGATCTAGTTTGCGACGCAACGGATACTTTTCACATTGCTTTTACAGTGTATATGAACTTATGTTATTGATGATGGGCAGCAGCATCATCGTAATAGACACACAACTGCGATCGCCAATTCGTTTGCTCAGGCGATTACGGGCATTACATACTAATGCATATAAATAAGAGAGGCCTACGTCCAGCAGTGAACTGATAGCATGATGATGTAATGTGAAAAGCAAAAGGAAATAGTACTTTATGCAATCCTTGTTTAAGAGAGGTCAAAAAAGGTGAGTGGCGTGGTAACAATTTGAGGTGAAACCAAGAATTGTTATTAAAGACGTCACATTTTTTGACTCAGTTAAACAATGTTGCATACAATACTTTTTCTACGACCACACACTTATTTTTAAAAAAAAATCGTAAATTTGAGAAATTTTCTTAGTCAACACATTTGGTCGGGCGGGAGTCGTCAAAATTAAAAAAGAAAGCTCCTCTATGGTTTACGATTCATCAGAAATGACATTTAAAATTAGGTTGGTAGACATGTATTTCATTACGTGTTGTATACACGAGGTGTCTTAAAATCCAAAAACGCACTGCGTGTATGCCCGAATGCGTTTATAGGGAATAGACAATATAGACTTGTCTTGACATCTGTAGGTAGGGGCTTAAAGGTGTGTTCACGACTCTGTCTGTAAATGACAAATAAACTACGGGAGTAGAAAAAAGATAATACACTACATCTTTATTAGGTTTGCAGTGGCTGGTAAAGGATCTTGTATAGGTATTTATTATAATGTGCATAACAGGTGGATCAATTTTATGATTCATGTACTAAAACTACCTACCTTTAACTAACTGTATTATAAAATTAAAATCTATTTATTTTCATATACTTGTTTTCGATGTAAAAAGTTATTCGATTTTCAACTGGATGATTTAGATTTCGTTTAAAACCCTATATACAAAATCGCATCGTATTAAAACACCGGCAAAATGTCACACGATCCTACGTAATGAAACATTATCCGCCATGCGACTAACTAACTTATTGATAATACGGTTAAATACAAGTATAACGAACGATGCGACGGGGTAATATCGAATGACAGGGAAACAAGAATACGTATAAACGTCAGTAGAATCTAATAAAAAACCTAAAAACTTTGCTGAGATCGCGAAACTTCTGGTTGCCGTAACTAAAGACCGAAGAGCTGGTGACTTCCGCGCACAACGTATCAGTATTGCGATACAGCGAGGAAATGCCGCCAACATCCTCGGTACAATACCACAAGGGCCAATCTTAGATATACGAGTAGGTTAGGTTAAGTAGATTAATTAGATTTAATCTATGTACATAAATTGTAGTTTTGAAAATAAATATACAGTGTGTAAGTCTTATACGGGCGAAGCTCTTAACGAGTCTTAGTTTACGACATAGTAAGTACATTCGAATAACTTTTGCTTAAAATTAGAGCAACATAATTTTCCATATAAAATAATTTGGCGCGCAATGTAGAGCAACATACGTGAGTTAAAGACTCGATGACAGCCAATTTCAAAAGCAGGGTGCTTAGCCCAGTTGCCAATCGCTAGCGCTTGCTAGCGCATCGTAGTTTTCCCTCTCTGTTACTCCTTCATATTAGTGCGACAAAGAGGGAAAACTACGATGAGCTAGCAAGCGCTATTAGCGATTGGCAACTTGGCTAAGCACCCAGATGTCATAACTGCCATATCAACGATAACAAATGTTCGTACCTACATTGCGCGAAATTCTGTGGAGTCATAATTGAGAGTAACTTTTAAAAAACCTTGTAATCCATGATTACACTAATGAATCCCATGCCTGGTTTAATTGATCGCCCGTATTAGACTTACACACTGTATTTTGACTTCATAATAATCAGATAGGCACGTAAGGGATATCTTTTCCGGGATTTTATCCCCGAACCACCGTCAGCTTAGAGCCACTAATGTCAAAAAACTTTCTAAAACATTGCTTATTAATTAAATAACAATCGTATTTATCTCGACTAAAGATCTTCGGAGATGCTCGAAAGGCAAATTAATAATCCGCTGCTGAATGTATGGCGCAATGTACGGACGTGGAGCGATCAACAATTCGGTTCTAAATACCAAGTTTTATTTATTTAATATGCCCGAGAAAACAACCCAACTCTTTGTAATATCAAAAACTTATTTAGATTAAATTGCAAACTTCGGATTCATCATCATCATTAGCCTATGATAGTCCACTGTTGGACGAAGGCCTCTCCCATTAAACTATGCGTA
Source organism: Thaumatotibia leucotreta (assembly GCA_025490895.1). NCBI lineage: Eukaryota > Metazoa > Arthropoda > Insecta > Lepidoptera > Tortricidae > Thaumatotibia > Thaumatotibia leucotreta. The sequence continues at coordinate 34,239 of JALPQI010002064.1, read as the reverse complement.
ATTGCGTATAGACGCATTAGGAGGTAAATGCCCATAATCGCCACGCTGGGCAAGCGGATTGGCGATCGCAGTAATGTGTCCACTATGATGACGCTGCTGCCCATCATCAATCTTCAATCAAATATGGTCAGTGACACTTCAATCCCTTAGTCGACTCTTACGACACCCGCAGGGGGAGTTGGGGTGGTGACAAATGTATTCTTTCTGCCGGTACCACACGGCCAAGGAGGAAACAACCCAACTCTTTGTAATATCAAAAACTTATTTAGATTAAATTGCAAACTTCGGATTGATTATCGAAAATTATTGAAGAATCAATGAAATCAATGTTTTGTATTTGTTTAACGAAAATAATATACGTACCTAACTGCCTTTACCTAGATTATTAGGATTACATCTATTTCTATATAGGTACATTTAACGAATTAGAACCCTGGGTCACCCCTGGAACCATGACATAATAAGTATAATAACAAGTCAGCCTCCGTAGCCTAGTTGGTAGTGACCCTGCCTACGAAGCTGGAGGTTCCGGGTTCAAATCCCGGCGAGGGCATACTTTGTGTATATATTTAACACAACTGTTTGTTCCTTGGTCGTGGCTGTGTATGTATCTAAGTATCTATACGTATCTATCTATTATATATATCGTCGCCTGGTACCCACATCGAAGCCTTAATTGATCTTACCGTGGGACTAGGTTGATTTGTGTAAGATGTCCCAAGATATTTATTTATTTAAGTACTAACAGTACAATTTTATTTTTAACATTAACTTTAACTTCCCGAGTTCAAATGGTCGATTCAACATTCCAAATGGTTGATACAGTCAACCATAAAATTTGGAATGCTGAATCTCCATAAATGTAGGTACTAGCACCTGACTACCTAGTTCTGTTCTAGGTATCCATAACATTCAAATCAAAAATGTTACGCAATACTGCAATAAATAAAACAAAAACTCAAACTATCTCAACTAGCATCCTTTTATAATCAGCTTAGTTTCATTTCCTGTCCCGCTTAAGCCCCCGCTTAAGCTTAAGCCCCCGCGCCCGCTCGCCGCTTACGTCAAGCTGATAACAAATTGGTCCCAGAGCGCATCGGTTTTAAAATAACAAGTCTTGCTCGAGACTTACTTATGTAGTATGACTCTAGGGAAGCTGTGTTTTAGGACTTAGAAATATGACGGTTTTTGATTGTTGGTGATTATGTTTAATTAGTTGGTTTATTCGTGGTATTTAAAGAGATTGCTAATTAAAATGTCTACATAGATTTTGTTGCGGAGTAGAAACAGTCAGTGTTTAATAATCGAATCGAAATATTTAGATTTTGTAATTTTTTTATGTTACATTTAATAAATTTCATGCTCAAAAGTTGCCTATTTATAATTAGGTGAATATGTGAGCGTTTCAACCGCCTAATTTTGGTAGCATCATTTTTGCCGAAGTTTCTATTCTTTACAATGTGCTAGGTACTTTGTAATTTGAACGAGGCACGGTATCTTATATAAAATATTTTAAAAATAAAAATAAAACCGCCTTCAAAAATTCGCCCGAACTAAAAAGTTAAAAATAATTTTGGTTCCTACTTCTTAGGATTTCCTACCCAAACCTTTAAACCTTTTACCCTATTCATTGAAATAAAACATTATGGCTAGGTACCCTACAGATTTCTTAGAAGTCGGTGCCAAGCCGAATACGTTCATAGGTATATATTAGATAGAGCTTTGTAACTTACTGTCACTCCGATTACGCTTTTATCAACAGAATGGTCTGCCTCAGTCATTTTCATGAAAGCATAACCGGAGTGACAGTATATTACAAAGCTCTATCAAATACATATAAGTACTCGCAAAGTGAACATATTTGGCTTGGCACCGTCTTCTATGAAATCTGTAGGGTACCTAGCCATAATGTTTTATTTCAATGAATAGGGTAAAAGGTTTAAAGGTTTGGGTAGGAAATCCTAAGAAGTAGGAACCAAAATTATTTTTAACTTTTTAGTTCGGGCGAATTTTTGAAGGCGGTTTTATTTTTATTTTTAAAATATTTTATTTTTTGCTTTTTAGTAGTGTAAATATAAAATCGTTATTCAGTATGCTCTAAATACTTATGATTAGAATGTACTGCACTGTAGTAGGCCATAAAACCTGAACTGGCGAACTTATATGAATACAAAAACAATTTCAAAGGTAACAGACTTAGCATGCCAATATTATTTAAAGAATCACTAACCGCTAACCGACATGTCATAACTACTAAGCAAACACTTGAATAGATCTCGAAAATGTATGACATTTGTTATATATACAAAGAATGATCCTCCAACCCCTAATCGTTAAGGAGTTATTCCTTTCCTCATCAGCTCACCAACATGAAACTATGACCACCTAAAGGCAAATACTCGAATAGCCTCCAAAATATATGAAATATGTTATATTTAAAGAATTATCCCCCAACTCCTAATCTCCAAGGAGTTGTACCTTACATCATCAGCTCACCAACATGAAAGGATGACCACCTAAAGGCAAATACTCAAATAGCTTCCAAAATACACGAAATATGTTATACTTAAAGAATTATCCCCCAACTCCTAATTGCTAAAGAGTTGTACCTTCCATCATCAGATCACCAACTTAAGATGTTCATGACTAGATGCAAATACTTGATTAGTCGTCGAAAATAAATGAAAAATGTCATGTGTGCCTACAACATTTGAAGAGTTCCCTCGATTTCTCCAGGATCCCATCATCAGATCTGGATTCGGTGACAATGGGACCAACTAGAAGGTATACCCTTTCAAACAAAAAAAGAATATTTGAAATCGGTCCACGCGTCTTCGAGTAATCGGGGAACATACATAAAAAAAAAAAAAAGATTTCGACGAATTGTTAACCTCCTCCTTTTTGAAGTCGGTTAACAAATGACGAAGTATAACATTGAGACGTTTAGAAACTTCGGCAAAAATGATGCCACCAAAATTAGGCGGTTGAAACGCTCAGATATTCACCCAATTAGCGTTTAAGATATTTTTCTTTTTAATTTATGTTTGGATTTGTCCCCCTGGCAGTAGAAACTACAGGTTGCTAGTGCGCAGAGGGTAAGAGCTTTCTTAGGGAAATGGGACGACCCCTGCAAGAAAGGGGCCTTGATCCCCGCTCTGGTTAGTTCCTGGAGCAGAGACTGTCCATCGCAATTCAGCGCGGAAACGCTGCGAGTGTGATGCATCTTTGCGTCGGGAACTAGTTAAAATCGATAGCTTCTTTTAAGGTTTTTTTTTTATTTTATTGCGAGGAACCTACCCACGCGTCTTCCGGTACGTGGCCGCCCACTCGAGAACCTTTCCGAACGGCCACCGGTTCTACGTGCAATGTGCCCCGCCCGCTGCCACTTCAGTTTAGCGATTCGAAGATCTATATCTTTGCTGGTTGACTCTACGTAGCCCTTAAGCATCCGAATAAGAAAAAGATAAAAGTAAACTCATCCAGCGAAGAACCAGTTCCTTTTCCTTATCAGCCAGTATCGCTACCTCAGAACTCTGATAGAAACGTATTCTTTCTCCGTATCGGCGAGTATGGCTTCCTCAGCATTTGCCTTCGCATGGTCAGATGGTTGACTCGATGAATAATAATAATAATAATAATAAATCATTTATTTCGAGTAAGTTACACTCATATCATGGTTAGTAAAAAATTAAATTGTAGTGATGTTAGTACTTATAATAATAATTTAGACATTATATTTTTTTTTTTCTGAATATGGTGCATGTAGCTGACTACAGCGAAACAAATACGGACAGTCCAGCCTGTCTCCTATCATCTTCATGATGGTGTTGGGGCTGGCGCGCACCCGGCGCACCAGGGATGCGGCCCTCTTGCGGATGGTTGCATAGAAGCAGTCGACCCTGGCTTCAGCGAACATCCCTGATGCGCTACAGAAACGCGGCAGCCCCATCATCACCCGGAACGCGTTATTAAACTGGACGCGGAGGGCTCCATAGGCCCGTTGCTTGTAGTCAAGCCACAGATTACACGAGTACAGTGAGGTGCAGTAAGCTCTAAAAAGTGTAAGTTTTACCTCTCTGGTACAGCGTGAAAACTTACGTGCAATCATGTTAGCCCGGACCGATAGGGCCCTCCGCTCCCGCTCCATGTCTTTATCATCTTTGAGGTCCGTCGTGACTACGTGTCCTAAATACTTGAAGGTATCCACCCGTTCGAGAACAGACCCGTTAAGTTTAATGGGTGTCACTTCACTTGTTTTGCCTCGACCGACCTCAAAGACCATTTACTTACTCTTATTCACATTATATTTTAATCCATGTGAATTGGCGTATGTCTCACACACCTCGAGCAACTTACGAATACCACCCACAGAAGCACTTAGCAGAACCATATCATCTGCGTAACTAATATTATGAAGCCGGGTCAAAATTATTTTCGTTGTCTTGTTTCATACCACTCTGTCACGCTTTTAGTTGCTGTTTCGACTCAGTATATAAAAAAATCCGGTGCACTTGTATTTCTTTTTCACGCTAGATTTTAATCCGTACATCAAAAATGGTTGACAAGATGTAGCCCCTGTGCATCAGACTTTAATAAGAGAAAGAGAAAAGTAAACTCAACCAGAAAGGAAAGAATCCCTTCTCCACCCTCAGCTGCTGGAGACCTGCAGACCTGAATAAAAAGAAGATAAAAGTAAACTTACCCAGAAAGGAACGTTGCCTACGCATGGTCAGATGGTTGACTCAATATAGCCCCTGTGCATCAGACTTTAATAAGAGAAAAGTGAACTCAACCAGAAAGGAAAGAATCCCTTCTCCACCCTCAGCTGCTTTGCCTCGCATGGTTAGATGGTTGACTCTACGTAGCCCCCACGCTGCAGACCTGAATAAGAAGATAAAAGTACACTCACCCAGAAAGGAACGAGCCCCTTTTCCTTATCAGCCAATATAGCCTCTTCAAGAGCTGCCCCGCGCATGCTCTGATGGTCGTCAGACTCGATGTACCGCATGCGTACAAGACCTGAGAAACGATAAGGTCTTGTTTACCAGAAAACGGCCAAAAACTGGTAGGGTGACATTGATAACACTAGAATAGAACAAAATAATATCCCAAGAAAATTACATTATGAGCGGATTTTTATTTTGTTGTAGTTTTTTTTTTTAATTTTCCAAATTTGGATTTTTTTTATTTTTTCTACTCAGGATCGCGAACTCTTTCGATCCTTATTAGCAGATAAAAAGTGTCCCGTAAATTCCATACAGTTTTTTGTCTTCCACTGAGTTATGGTCGAAAAAAGTGTATGAAAAATAGTAACTCAATGGATTTTTTAGGGACACTTTTTTATCAGGGTTGAAAGAGCTCGTGATTCTGAGTAGAAAAAATGTAAAAAAGTCCAAATTTTAAAAATTTAAATAAACGACAACAAAATAAAAATCGGCCCTTATGGTGTTTTCAACAATGACTTCCCAAACATATATTCTTCGGATATCTCTTTTAAGTAAGGCATACATTTAAGAATATACATATCTAATTTCAGACTCATACCATAGTTGCATCTAAAATGATTATGAATGTGAGCTGAGGAGTCCTTCACATCACAAGTGACTATAAAAGTGCCCAAAACTGAGGCCACCAAATACTTCTCCAAAGTCATTTCCTCACAGTCCATTTACTAATATCTCTCTAGCACTTAATGGGAAGCGTCCTCCTAATATTCAATTAGGCAAATAGGTCATTGCCAGATTTAGGTTATCGTCTTTTCCGTGGACATAAGTACCTAAGGTTAAGGAATTCTGGTACAAATTTTGGGATAAAACAATTGACGGCACAACTAGTTTTGCCGGTTTACAGCCCTATGCAATAAAATCGTAACAAAGATTTATACAAGCATTTAACTTTTGACTACCGAGTGGACAAATTTTGTTTTTCCGACTGACAATAACCCAAATCGGCCGTGTGGTGACGGCAGTTACATTAATTGTCACCACCCCAACTCCTGCGGGTGTCGTAAGAGTCGACTAAGGGATTGAAGTGTCACAGACCACTATTTGATAAAAGATTGATGATGGGCAGCAGCGTCATCATCATAGTGGACACATTACTGCGATCGCCAATCCGCTTGCCCAGCGTGACGATTATGGGCATTTACCTCCTAATGCGTCTATACGCATAGATAATAGGAGAGGCCTACGTCCAGCAGCGGACTATCATAGGCTGATGATGTAATGTGAATAACCCAAATATCTTTTGCACATTCCTCTTCAAGAGCGATCCTTTGATCAAGTTCAACCAAAATTGCGAGTGCCTAAAATACAGGAAGTGACAGACTCACCAATCAGCCCAGCCTTCTCAACCGAGGAGTGCGCCTGATCCGAGCAGTAGCAGATTAGGTGTCCCAGCAGTTCTGAAGACTGCAGCTCAGGGTTCAGCTTCGAGAGCTCCACGAGCGCCCTGGTGCGAGCTGCTAGGAGACTCACCAGCGTTGCCTCGCTGGCAGTGGTCTAACAAAAGACAGGTAATTATAAAAAGGGCCCTATCATTTCATTTATACACCCATGTAAATGACAGTGGCGGGGCGTTCAATAGAACTTAATTTCTACCGGCTTGCCTCCCGGAAGCTAATTTAGTATCTTTTAAGCGAAGAAAAATCAGCCAAATCAGCACCGGTTTCTTAAAAAACTATTACAATGATCCGCCATTGGTAAATAGGTAATTGTAAGTGAAAATTATATAAACTGGGGTTCTTTCGAGCTGAAAGACTCACTGTAGAAATCGACAAACTAGAAGAAGATAGATTTTGTTTAAGAAAAAAAACTAGATATGTCCATTAAAAATAAAATAGAACGAGAATTTAAAATCAAAAATGTTTTACGATTGGTTTCATTGAAGTGAAAGAGTTGTCACCTACAAATCCACATAGGAGCTACAGTCGAAGAGTATATAAATTTAGATACAGACAAATTTACGAAATTCGTTTTTCGCGGTAGGGCCGCATAGCGTATCATAATTTCGGATGTATAAACGGCTATACTTGCAAAAAAAGAAATTACACGATATGGCAACATCGATCAGCAGGGGGTTTTGTTTGCTTATATAGAGAACTGTCAAACCTACGTAGTTCTAATTCTGTGACTAAATGTGGGGGCTGAAAGTTACCTGAATAACTCCTTCAGGGCTATCGTTCTTCTGATTGAGGAAGAACTCCGGCACTCCAAGGATCTTGCAGAGCTTGTTCAAGGTAATCACCTTGAACAAGCTCTAACCTAGTTCTGTTCTGATAACGCCTGTTTAGAGAGATAGATGGACTTGTGCGACGGTTACCTGGATAACTCCTCCTCCAAGGATATCGTTCTTCTCATTAAGGAAGGACTCCAGCACCCCAAGGATCTTGCAGAGCCTGTTCAAGACGATAACCTAGTTCTGTTCTGATGACGCCTGTTTAGAGAGATAGATGGACTTGTGCGGCAGTTACCTGGATAACTCCTCCTCCAGGGCTAGCGTTCTTCTGATTGAGAAAGCACTTCGGCAGCCCAAGGATCTTGCAAAGCCTGTTCAAGGCGATAACCTAGTTCTGTTCTGATGACGCCTGTTTAGAGAGATAGATGGCTTTGTGGGACGGTTACCTGGATAACTCCTCCTCCAGGGCTATCGTTCTTCTCATTAAGGAAGCACTCTGGTAGCCCAAGGATCTTTCCGAGCCAGTTCATGGAGATGGTCTCCAGCTCTGTTCCTGCTGGTGATGACGCCTGTTCACAAAATCAAAACAAATCTTTTTACTTCTAGCTAATTTTTTGCACCCTCAAAAAACTCTTTGAACGAATTATTTGAAGGACCTCAGCTTAGACAGTGAGATGTCTTTTACATATTTGTTTTGACAGTCTTTATAGCTCAGTCACTACCCTGCCTACGAAACTGGAGGTTTCAGACTCGAATCCCGGCCAGGGGCTACAATAATCTCTTAAATGCAATCCATTTAATTACAAAGCCCGTAGCCGTGTTTGCATAGAGAATCAGCTGTTTCAACAAATGCTTACAGTATTTATTTTTTAAAGAGCTCTTATGACAAATATTATTTAGTGTAAATTTGAGCTTTCTGTTTTTGTTATTTTCTGAGGTATGGGTATTTTTTTATTTTCATAAAAACCATTATTTGCAACATTGGCTCAATGCGCTTGACATCAACTTTTGGAGCAATAATAATTATACCTATTCCAAAAGTTAATGTCAACATGATGACTCATATTATATTCTTCAAATAACATTGAATAGTGCCAAGAAAAATCTTGGATAAAAGTAGGAAACAAATCTTCAGTATTTTTTTACTCGTTTTTTATAATAGCGACACCTACAGTGCTAATTTAATATGTCATGTGATTGCCTATATTGAGGTCTGCTACATATTTTTTTTTTAATAATTATCCGTTAAGATTCTGATTTTTAAATACTTAATCAACAATGCAACCTGTATGAATAAAAAAACATAAGAGATCTGCAATATGTATGGCTATGCCTATGACGATTCTTATATCACTATTAACACACTAACGTACCCAGGTGAAGCAGAGAACGTTCAGAGCACTGGAGAGCATATCTCCCATTATGGATGGGTACGACGTCAGCGCCGGGAAGTACGCGTGCATGTGCGGGGACTGCCAGTGCACCAGCTGCAACAAACGAACTTATATAAATAAATAAATAAATAAATATCTTGGGACATCATACACAAATCGACCTAGTCCCACGGTAAGCTCAATTAAGGCTTGTGATGTGGGTACCAGGCGACGATATATATAATAGATAGATACATATAGATACTTAAATACATAGACAGCCATGACCAAGGAACAAACATTTGTGATAAATAAATACACAAAGAATGCCCTCGCCGGGATTCGAACCCGGAACCTCCAGCTTCGTAGGCAGGGTCACTACCAACTAGGCTACGGAGGCTGATATAAGACATTCTCAAGGCTCACAAGAATCGATTCATTTGTGACATAATATAATCAACATACACAATAAGGTTACTAGTGTGGATGAATGGCCTTTCCGAAATCTATGCTGGGAGTCGCCAAGCTCACTGCAATCTGGGTCGAGGACAGTTAAAACATTAAAACGTTGAATGCGGGGGGGTGTCAGAAAACTCAGTTTTTGATTAAATAAATAAATAATGATATCTATCATGCCTAAAGTGTCTTAACAGTATCATTAAAGAATGAGCCATCCATATTTTTCAGTCTGCTTGCGACCATGGTCGTAATGTTACGTCTAGTACCTAAATGAAAGTTTACACTATTAAATCCCGATTCAGTTGAAAATTATGAGTTATGAGTGTAACTTAGAGCCTAAAAAGATCCTTGAAGAAGTCGTCCCAGTTGTATACCTTCTGGAAGCGAATGTAATCTTGTCTACCACCTCCCTGGCAGGTTTACGAGGACTAAGTACTTGCCGCTGCCGCTAACATAATGTGGTCATCCATGAAGATGTCCATTTTTCAGATAGTTGGCTATGTAACCAGCCGAAATGATGGCATTTCGTCGATAGTCTACTACCTGGATAATTGTCAGAGTGGCCAGAGCTGTTCCAGATGGCGAAACGTAAGAGATTGATGGATAAAGGTCACAACCCTCAGACTTGAAAACACGACTGATGGAGGGGAGTCTACTTACCCGTGGCATGGTGTCCAGATTCTTAGATACTGTCCCAGGATTCTGTTTGCAGTTTACTGGTCGCGAGCAGTATTCCACCATCGTCTTGATTAATTCACGAGATTTCTTTTTGATCTTGGGTTATCTTGCACAAATCGACCTAGTCCCACGGTAAGCTCAATTAAGGCTTGTGATGTGGGTACTAGGCGACGATATAATATATAATAGATAGATACATATAGATACTTATACACATAGACAGCCATGACCAAGGAACAAATATTTGTGATAAATAAATACACATAATGCCCTCGCCCGGATTCGAACCCGGAACCTCACGAACTTCGAACCCGGAGCTTCGTAGGCAGGGTTACTACCAACTAGGCTACGGAGGCTGACAAAAAAGAATTAACTCTTACCCCTGGTCATCGTGTGGTCTAGATCCTTAGATATCGCCCCAGGGTGCTGGCTGAACCAGCAGGGTCGCGAGCAGTCTTCCACCATCGCCTTGATTGATTCACGAAAATTAACTCTTACTCCCGGCATGATGTGGTCATCCAGATCCTTACACATCGTCCCAGGGTCCCTGAACCAGTGGGGTTGCGGGCAATAGTCACTCATCGCCTTGACTGGGTTACGAGGGTATAGATACTCTTACATTTCCTTGCATCGCCCCCGCCACCACCGTCCGCGGCCAGAACCCGTTCTAGCAGGACGCAGGCCTGCAGTACGCGTCGGGCTTTGACCGAGGGTGCTCCGGACGAGGACATGTCGAGCAACCATCGACTTAAATACGTGAGTAACCTGGTTCGATAATATTTAGTATACTCTTACCCCTGGCATGATGTGGTCGTCCAGATCCTTGAAGATATCATCCCAAGGTTCAGGCTGCACGGGCGGGGTTGCTGGCAGCCGCTTGTGGAGGTACCCAGGCTGCACGCTTGGGTACACCTTCCGGGTACGAATGTTCTCCAGGTAGTCGGCTATGTAGTCCACCATCTCCTTGGCTGGAAGAGGAAAATTAAGTGAGTAGGGAAGGTAAGTCTTGAGATCGTCTTTGTCAAATTATAAATATTAGATGTCATATACCAAAGAAAAACGACCAAGATCACCTATGTCCGAGGTGGGGATCGAACCCACGTACTCAGCTTTCGCGGCTGATGCCTGTACCCCTCGGCCACTCGGTCTTAAAGAAAAACGACCAAGATCACCTATGCCCGAGGTGGGGATCGAACCCACGTACTCAGCTTTCGCGGCTGATGCCTGTACCCCTCGGCCACTCGGTCTTAGCAACCACCGGTCAAATTTATATGACATCTAATATTTATAATTTGTATAGTATTAAGTAGTGTGACTACTGCAGAAAAATTAAAAGTACAAATCAAAAATATTTAGTTAATAAATAATTTGATTTGTGTTTTCACAATATGTTCAATCGTCTCTGTCATTTTCAGCCTATTTCAGTCCACTTAAGCCTCTCCTATTACATCATCATCATCAACAGCCAATGATAGTCCACTGCTGGACGTAGGCCTCTCCTATTAACTATGCATATGGACGCATTAGGAGGTAAATGCCCATAATCGCCACGCTGGGCAAGCGGATTGGCAATCGCAGTAATGTGTCCACTATGATGACGCTGCTGCCCATCATCAATCTTTTATCAAATAATGGTCAGTGACACTTCAATCCCTTAGTCGACTCTTACGACACCCGCAGGAGGAGTTGGGGTGGTGACAAATGTATTCTTACTGCCGTCACCACACGGCCACTCCTCCTATTACAGCCGCCATCAAATATATCGTGGCGTCCGGTGTACAAAAATATCTAAACACGCCTCTACCGTTATGGCAATAAAGGCGTGTTTAGATTTTTTTAACGCTCCGGACTCTACGACATATCTGATGGCGACTCTACCTATGTGTATGGAAATAAACGCCTCATCATCATCATATCAGCCGAAAGACGTCCACTGCTGAATATAGGCCTCCCCCAAAGATTGCCACAATGACCGGTCCTGCGCCACCCGCATCCAGCGGACTCCTGCAACCTTCACCAGGTCATCGGTCCACCTTGTGGGGGGCCTACCCACGCTACGCCTTCCGGTACGTGGCCGCCACTCAAGAACCTTCCCGCCCCAACGGCCATCGGTTCTACGCGCAATGTATAATAAACGCCTAGGTAAAATAAATGCCCATAATTTCTAAAACCATAAGTTTCGATATCCATTGGTATGAAGTTTATTAATACAAAAACATTGAAATTACGAACAAATATAACATGGAAGCCGCACGCCATATTAAATTGCCTTTCAAAAACGGTCCTGAATTTTAGTTGACAAGTGTCACCCCCTCTTCAATGCATCACGGCCATAGACTTATAAATTTATAGACCGAGTCTATTATTATCTGTGGGTGACGCCGGCAATGCCTGTCAACGATCTTTGTTTGGGTATACTAGTGCACCTAAACCGCAAGTAGTAAAAGCGGTTAAAATAATGCTTTTCATGTATATTTCTGTTCGATAAGTGCACGGAATGTGATAAAAGTGATGACTTGTGTGGTTCCAGGGTGTAAAAACCGCCAGGGTTACCTGAATGAACAAAATAAAGACATTACGTTTCACCGGTAATTTAGTTTTGACTTGAATTTTAAGATTTCGAACCTTATTAAGGTAAAAGTAACTGAAAATCTTATTCAATATTTGTTGCCGGATACATGTGTGTAGTTTTGTGAATTAACCATTCGTATTTGCCTTCGTAATGTAATTATAAATAGTGGGATTCAAATATTTGTATCGCATAGTGTTGTACTTAAGAGACCGATCGTGATATCGATAAATGTATTGATAGCCAACTCAGAAAATGAATCGATGTTTTTAATTTCCAACAGGTTGCCACAGGACACTGAACAAAGGCTATTATGGGTCAAAAATATCAAAAAGGCAGACGACTGGTTCCCTAAAAAGTATTCAAAAATATGCTCCGCACATTTTTAAGCTGTTGTTTCAGGCAAGGGTACGCGCATATGTGAATACATTCTGACGTAGTACCCACCTTATTTGGTAATCATCCAATGTCATGTCAACCAGAAAGTAAATTAAGTTTAGTTTAATAATGACACACATGTGATTAATTACAAAGAAGCCATGATACGAAAATTGTTAGGTATGCTTTAAGGGATGATAAGTTCCATAAAACATGTTATAATGAGGATTTTCCGAAATGCCGTTCACCAGGGCGGCAGCACTGAGGCGTCAGGTCCAGAAACTTGTCTAAATTCTAAGATTTGTACGAATTAATAAAATTATGTGATAAAATAAAATTACCTTCTAGTTAGTTTTTCTTTGAGGCTAGATAATTGTTTCTTAGCGAGACCTTACCGCTAAGTGGCGCCAACTAGTGGCATACGTTTTAGACAGAACACTTCTTATGACATTTGACATTTTAATTAAAGATAAAATTTCATTAATTTTGTGATTTTAATTTTATCCTAAAATGTAGATTTAGAAATCATGACATGTTAAGGATCGCAGAAGATCGTGATTCTGAGTAGGAAATAAGGTTTATTCCTATTGTATTCGCTACCTAATTTGGTAAAAATATTATTATTGCCGATAAAAGCATACGATGAAGACACGCACAACACTAATAGTAATGACATTTTATCTAGTCAGGTTGGTAGCATTGTTCAAAAAAATGGAGTCATTGATAGAATTCAAGACCAAGTAGAGCTACCTTATTTGTCTCTTTTCCTTATGGAATACATCTTGAGATGGTAAAGGATGACCATAGTTTGTTCAGGTATGTCTTAATACACGGAATCTTTCCTATATTTTATCTGTGATCACGGCAATGAATTTCAATGTCAATGGCTATATTCTATAAACATAATGTCAACGATGTTGCGCCGAAATATGCGCGGCATCAAGAAAAGCGCTATGTCCTGCCCGTCTTGGCAATATTGAACAATTGCTTTTGGGGGCATTTTTGAGCTGGCGTTAGACGTCCATGTTATATAATTATGGTCGCAGCATTGAAACATCAATTCGAAAAAAGACGGCCAAAGTATTTATAGATTTATACGGTATTTAAGTCAATATGTGCGATATTGTATTATTTTGGAAAGTTCTAGTCAGCACTACTGTTGTATAAAACACTGTAAATCGTTAAATGAAATATATCGTGTTAATTCACTATCAATCTTGTCTTGTTTATGAATAAAAATACTATGACTATACGAGTAGGTATGTAATCCACCCGATGTCCTATAAGCGATCAATTGTTTTAATAATCATCATCATCGTGTAATAATATCATCATATATTTATTCATTCACAATAATTATTGTATATGAAAAAAAGAAAAACTTAACCTAAAATAATAATAATTAAAACGACAATTTACATCCATACATCAATAAAAATAAACAAAAAAAGAATACGATTACTAAAACAAATTTCATTTAACTGCTGTCAATATTAAACATAAAAAAAATAAAAAGTCATTAATTACAAATTAAGAAATCAATTATCTACGTGCTGCGTTGTGGGTCCAATTTTCTAAATCTAAAACAGGAATGGTATAGGTATCTTTCGGCAGTCTTCATCGTCTAAGCTCATAAAACAGCCGGCACAACTCATGATGATCTCTCGTTAAGTAATCACGAACGAGAGACGGTAAGCACTGAGCGTTTAATGCCACTGGAAATGTAAATGACGTAAGTGCCGTGGGTTTTGCAGGTTCTTATGACGTTTTGCAATTCACTGTCCACTACAGATAGTTAACATTCAACTTCTGTTTTTGTTTAAATAGTCACAGTATAATCACTTAGATGCCGTTGAATAATTTTTGTCAACGGAGCTACCGTAAACAGCTGTAGCTCGCACTTCGAGCCGCGCGTTGATGATTTGACCCAATGGTTGACTGGTAGAGAATGTCATAAGGCATTAAGTCCGCCATTTGTACTTTTTTTATTAATTGTGTAATAAAGCTCAAATAAATAAATAAATAACTTTGGAGTCGAAGACACACTCTTCAAAGTTAACTACAATTGAAAAAGAAATAAATATTTACAAAGCAACTAGTGTCCGTCTGTCCATTTGTCCATTTCCTTTCATTCCTTTGAAGCAGGAATAGAACTCAAGTGTGTGCAACAAGAATTTAAAAAGGTTTCTAGTTGTTAGATCACATGTGCCTTTTCTCATTAATTGCATTACATGTGGTCGTAATGCAATTTTGTACACCATTGGTCAGTAAAATCCAAAACACGTAAACAAATATGGCTGATCTTTGACACATATCATGAAATACGTTCGCTGATATATTTTTTACGTTAATACTAATAATCTGCGACCATAATATAACATGGACGACTAACGCCAGGTCAAAAATGCCCCCAAAAACAATTGTTCGATTGTTCAACAGCTCAGCATATCCCTGTCGTTGACAGTACAATACCCGCTATAAAATGTAGCTATGGAGTAGACTTCAAAAAATGACTTTTAATTTGTCTTTTAATATGCTTTGTAAATAAGGTTAACTACAGTCGAGTTTGTTACGACAATTATGTACCTATAAAATCTTTATGAATTTATACTTGATCGGTGTTTTTAAACTCATATAATAGGTCACCATTAGGTACTCAAATTGCAATCATTCTGTTCGCTGCGTGACAACCATCAAATAATACTGTATTCCAAAATGCAATACAAGTAACAAACCCTCTATTGCTACATCCGTAACGTAAGTCCGCGATCACCATAAACGCGACATAAACGGACAGGATTCAATATGGCAAATCCGACAGTCGTTTATCGTTTTATCGAGCAATATAGCTTTATTTAGAACGTTAAGCGATATATTGTCTGACAAGGATAGTTGCGAGTTAAATTGTTGTGTTTTAAAAGTTATATTGTAGAACGAACGAACGAGAAAGATAAACATTTTGAAACGCGTTTTATTTGGTAAAGGCAGTAACAAGCATGGTTGAAAAGTGTGTTGAAAATCGAACAAGAGACTATACGAAGCTGAAGGGACAGGGTTCAACTCCCCGGCAAGGGCATTTATTTATTTGTTTATCAGAAATAATTGTGACTAGATCATGATTGTTTTCTTTATATCTAACTATTGGCATTCTTCCTTTTCGCGGAGTTTATTTTGCCGCTTCAACTACTGAAAAAAATGTCTACTTTATTTGGAAAATAATTGGGGGCCAGGGGGCCTCCACTCCTTTGTTGCCCCGAAGCCTTTCAACCTCTTAATCCGGCCCTGGTAACATAAGTATGTATTTTTTATATGAATTCTACTCAGTATCGTGAGATGATAATTTAATACTTATGAACGTCTTAGATGATAGTCTTGTTCAAATAAACTTATCATTGACAATTGGCTAGTTATTTTCCTAATCAAGTCTAGTAAACCTTCAGTTTCATTCCAGATACATAATAAAGTTAATAACTAATATTAAGCAACCAATCAGCGGTCACTATAAAATGACGTTTGCTACGTGATGAGAATGTAAATAGCTACGTTTATAATGATTCGTTATTTCTTTGTAACAGATCAATTATTATACAAATGATACACCGCATTACAGTACCATTAAAGTATGTACCGATAAAAAACTGTATATTTCAAATAATAAAATCGGATCGATATAGTTAGGTAGCTATAATTTCTAGCTTTGGAAATTAACCAGGAGGTCTTAACTCAGCTGCTTGTAGTACTTTTGTGTCACTGCTGCATATCCGGTAGGTACTCACAGTACCGATTCTTCGAAACCTCTTCCAAACTATCTTTACCAAATATATTTTTCTTTTTTTGTATGCAGCTTTCTAAATTATCGGGCTGTCGTCAAGATATGTGGCCATTCTTCCCGTGCTCCCTAAGATATCCTTGACTTATGCATAATGCGTTTCTGGTGCTAATTTCGCTTCATTTAACTATGCCAAAGAGACTAAGATTTGTATAGGATTAAAGGATTGTGTACATATAAGCGTGTGGGGTGGGGTATTAATAGAAAGGTCTTTGAAAATGATATGAAGGTTTATGAATCTCATTTTTATTTAAGCAAATCGTTTTCGAGATATCTGCTCTCAAAGTCTGAAAAATGTGTCCCCCCCTCTATTTTTTAAACTACGCGATATAAAATACAAAAAAAATGTTATGCGCACATTAATAAAATCTATCAACGATTTTTGGTTTGATTAAATTATCTCCTGTAGTTTTTGAGGTAGGTTGATTTAACTGTATTTTTTTAATAATAAATTGATAATGGTAGGTAACCCTTCGCGCGCGAGCCCGACTTGCACTTGGCCGGTTTTTTTTAAATAAAGAGATTGTTGGATAGACTATATTTAGATACGGCCATAAATGTTTTTTAGGCTAGAAAGAGTAAATACGCAAACATGTGATAGGGTCTTCTCAAATTAATTTACACGAATTTGGCTAAATCCGTTTATCAAAACCTTTATAATTACTACACACTAAGAGGGAAAAAG
The DNA here is from genome assembly GCA_025490895.1 of Thaumatotibia leucotreta. Taxonomy (NCBI): domain Eukaryota; kingdom Metazoa; phylum Arthropoda; class Insecta; order Lepidoptera; family Tortricidae; genus Thaumatotibia; species Thaumatotibia leucotreta. Next base: position 17,092 of record JALPQI010002064.1, on the reverse strand, counting down.
AAGCAAGTCGGATGACACCGATCAACCATTATTTTTGATTTGCCTTAAGGTCTCTGCCCACTAGACCGTAGCATACCATGACCGTAGCATGAACGTATCAGACACGGAATGTGGGACGACACGGACTACTATGCCCACTATAACGTGTGTACATCGTTTCATGTCCGTGCTAAGCCCGTTTAGTGACCGTTGCATCCGCGTCGCAAGTTCGCAACGTTTATTTCTACACCTATTTTTCTGAGCAGACATCGTAAACTGCGATCGAAATCCATTGAAGTACCTACTAGAGTTGTTACTGAGTCAAGTCAAAGTCAAAAATTATTTATTGAGTTATGCTACTTATACATTTATATGGCGGAATGTGTTTATTTATCATTAATATTATTATACTATTAAATTACACCTATCATTGTCTAGGTAACCTAGACACTGAGAAGTGTAATCTATGATATTAAACTAAAACTTCTTGGAATTGGTAAATATATTGTCTATATTATGAGAATGGCAATCTTTGGGGGAGGCCTATGTTCAGCAGTGGACGTCTTTTGGCTGATATGATGATGATGATGATGATGACGATATTATGAGAGTACATAATTATGTTCTTGTCATGATTGTGAATGTGACTCCGTCAAGAACCGGTTTTGTTTGATTATTTTTACATCTTCTAATAGTTTTGGAACAATAATTAATTTGAGATAACAATGAAGCAGCTGCTAAAGAGCATAGGTTTTTCGAAAAAAAAAAAAGATATCGATTTTGTGTAGGTACATATTGTAATAAAAATCTAAAACCAATAAAATTTATTTTAGAAAGCCACATCAAAAGCATAGTTCTTACCATGTAAAAAAAAAAACAAACTGTGCAATCTATCTGGATAAATTCGTTAAGTTTTATGACTGTTTCAAAATTGATATTTCTTTTAATTATTTTGTTTGTAAGAAACGAAGTAATATTTTACAATCTCGATGAAAATCTTCGGTTTGCGGGTTTACAATCGATTAAGTAAGTTTTTTTTTCCGAAAATAGCGATGCTGATTATATTGTTTCCGTTGTCTCGCCATAAGAAAATTATTACTCACTATCAAAAGTGAAAAATTTGGTGAGTTTTGGATAAAAATTGTAAATACAATATATAAATGTAAATAGAACCCGTATGCTCACCGTTTCGCCGCCTGCGCACACCGTACCGGCAACGTTGCGTGCCATGCACGTAGCGTGTCGGGGCCGGCAAAATATTCTCGCCGACAATTCTTGCCGGTCCGTGCATGGCACGCGACGGTGTTGGCCGGCGACGGAACGTCCTAGTGGGCATAGTCTCATACTTTTCCATACAAAGAATATTTTTTTGTCTGATACGTTCATGCTACGGTCATGGTATGCTACGGTCTAGTGGGCAGAGACCTTTAAAGATGCGAAAGCCTCGATAGGTTTAGGTAGACCCTTAATGATGAAATATTTACTTACACACGTAAAAAATTAAAAATATTGTTTTTAACTAAAAAAAAATAAACTCAAGAGACTCCACCACAAATATTGTTCGGCATTCCGATATAAATCGGACACTAATTTGTCTGAAAGAGATCGCTCTTTACTGCTAAGGCCGTCTTTTTGTGACACCTATTTATATTAGGTATTTCATTTGTTTCCATGTTTTTTTCGTTAAAACTAGCAATGTGTAAGTACAAGTTGGAGAACATTCTCAAAATTACGGGAATATACTCGAAAATTTCCGAGAAGTTTTATGAGAATTTAAGAGTAAGTTCTCATTGAGAATTTTTCCATGAGAACTTATCCCGTGACAACCAGAGTCTTTCGCAGAAGATTTTTTCTATGGTAAGCACATCTGTTACGACATTGTGGGATTATAAAAATGTGTTATACAGGGTGGAAAGGGACGACGTTCCTTCCCGCTACCGACCGGGTCTACCAACCATTACGATGAACTTTCAGTATGGGACCAACATCAAAATATTAAAAAAAAAATTAACCCCTCATACAAAGTGAGTGATTAGTTAGAATTCAATAGTATGGAAAAGTAAATTTTCCATGTACGCTTTCGATGTTGGTCCCATACTGAAAGTTCATCGTAATGGTTGGTAGACTCGGTAGCGGGAAGGAACGTCGTCCCTTTCCACCCTGTAATTATAAATAACTTGTTTTATTTTATTTTTATGGATTCCTCTGACGATTGGTATTAAAACGTTTTTTATGGTTTTATTACAGGCCAAATCACTGGTAATGATAAAGAATTTTAATGATAGGTACTTACCCTTAACTCTGAACTCGGCGTGCTCCATTTTCGACTAAGAACTTCAGCCCAATAAGTCTGAAACAAATAACACCATTAGGGTCAATTGCTAGTAACTGGCCAATCCAGTAACTGGACACCTTACACAGTAAGTGTCTATGATACTGATTTCTAGCCAAACCGTGAACATTATTCGATTTAAAATGCTTATTTTAAAAGTAATTAACTTTCTAAGAGAAGTTAATTGAGAAGCAATGTACTTCAAAATGAATCGTTAATTTGCACTTGACAATGACAGATCGTTCACGACGTTTGACAACTAAGCAGTACACACGTTACGTTGATCGTTCGGAGGAAATATAATTAATTGTACGGTCAATTTAATTATTTGTCAAATGGTAATACTTGAAAACGATTGCTAGTAATGCGTATTATTTTATTACCCATTTTCGTAAAAATCCGGGTCATGGAAACACACTGTATAAAAATGTACTCTATGTCCTCAACACGTTCGCCTCCAGTACTGTTTCACTAAGTGCTAATACTATGCCGATCGAAATTATCTGATAGAACTCCTATGCCATTGACACGCATGGGTGACTGAACAGATTGTACTCTTATGCCAGTGACACAGCACTTGTGTCAAAAACGTTCGTATTTCTATGGCACTGGCATAGAAGGAAGAACTTGATTTATGCTAGTGACATAAGAAGTAAGGTTACTATGATCACGTTTGTGTGTCACTGGCATAAGAATCACATTTTGTTGGTCACATACGCCGTGTCACCGGCGTCAAACGTGTTAAGCACGCTATAAGCGAGATCTAGGCTCTCCAAAACATGTCGCGCGTAGTGACTAAATATACGTAAGTTAAAATTCAACTAAAAAGCCTTAAAACATTTAAATATATTTACACACAATTCATGTGTTGTCGGGGATAATACAATACCGCGTAACTACCAAAGCAGATAGAGTTCGAATATCAAACTGTTGACACTCAAATTGAACCTCATTGAATTTGTTACTTACGCGGTATTGCACTATCCCCGACGATATAACTTTATTAATTGTAAACAATAACTACTTAAGAATAATATTGACTACAAACTAAATCTTAAAAAGATAATTAGTAAAAGTAATTTTAAAATATGAACTTAAAAAAAATTTACCTAAAAAAGCCCTTAAAAGAAGCTACTGATCCAATAATTGGAGATTGTTTTTCCTATAAATATCGATGTTTTTCTTGCTTTTTTAATCTCGCTAAGTCAAAGGCAAAATCAAACTATTCTTTATTAAAGTAAGCTTATTAATAAGCATTTTCGAATCGTCTGACACTATCAAGAGAGAAAAAAAAATCTACTTCTTACTGGTTCTAATCGTTCTTCTCTACACCGTTCCTGAGAAGAACCAGTAAGAAACTCAGGTGGACTTATTTTTTCAAAACAGTATAATAATACATCTTATTAAAATAGCATGCATTAAAAAATCACTACATAGTATAAAATAAAGTCACTTTTTCTGTCTCCATGTCCCTTTGTACGCTTAAATCTTTAAAACTACGCATCGGATTTTGATGAGATTTTTTTTAATAGGTAGAGTAACTCAAGAGGAAGGTTTTTATGTAGGTATAGTACCCATGCGAAGCCGGGGCGGATCGCTAGTTTATTACATAAAAAAAATGACTTTTATATACATTTTTATAAAAACCTAACTTAAAAGCTAAATGGCACCTTCTCAAGTTTTAATAAAGTTTTGCTCCAATTGTGAGAACACTAGTTATTATGGAAACACCCTGTGTTATCTAGAATGTGAACGCGAACATAATGTGTATGTTACATAGGTACTGTCGCGCTAACATCGATAATGCTTTTGTATGGCTTCCTCGGCGGATTACTTCGGACTGAGACCGAATTTCTATTTAATAGGGTACAGGCATGACAAGTTGTTTAGAACAATCAGAACGTATGGCTGAGGAACAAGAATCAAAATAGGATGTACATTTTTGGTGCACCGTACATGTTTATTACTACAATGTAGAGTAAAAATCCGGACATGTGCGTGTCGGGCCATGCTCCGTGTAAGCTATATTTACATGAATTATCGGCTATAAACACAAACAAAAGCACTCCCGTGTAAATAAAAGAGACAGGGCGATACTCGCCCAGCTATCAGAATGCTTAGCCAAGTTGCCAATCGCTAACGCTTAGTGGTGTATCGTAGTTTTCCCTCTCTGTCACCCTTTTTATTAATGCAACAAAGTCAGCCTTTCGTTTACGATTGACGATTATGCGTTAGCGATTAGTAACTTGTCTAAGCACCAGAGATCCGAAAAATGTGCGTCATTGTTCGTAATAATATGGACACGACTCCAAAGTTGATTAAATGAATAATAAAACGAATAATTTCTTAAAATTTGATTTTGTAGCTTTAAGGTGGCTATTTGAAAAGGTGTTCACAGTTACCGGTGTCAAATAGGTAATTTTTTGAGAATGATTAAATGATTAATTATTCAATCTTTTCAACTTTAGAGTCATGTCCATATTATTGCGAACAATGACGCACATTTTTCCGATCTCCGCTAAGTACCCCGCTATCAGCTATCACCGCCGGGCGAGTATCGCCGTGTCTATTTTTTTTACACGGGAGTGCGTATATTTTATTCGTGTTTATAGCCCATAGCTCATTGTTCATAGCTTAGCAGCTCGCGGTGAGACCAGTGCCTGATTCTGTTGTTGTCAATAATCTGATACTAGCAAAGATAATTAAAATTAAAAATTTACAAAAACCGACTTCTACCAATTCCTCCGAGATCCCATCATCTCGGTTGCCTTGAAGTCAGTCAAAATAGTTAAGAACTATGAAAACGGTTGGCGTGATACTGGGATTTCTCTATTGTCCATTAATCGCGTCATAAAATTTTGGCCTATTTAAGACCGCCTCCTTTTCCTCGTATTTTCAGGAAAATACAAAATTCGAAAAACCTCCCATCCCCTATAATAAAAAATAGTGTTTTTTTTTATTTGGGTTCCCCTCCCCCTATACACTATAACGTGATTAATGGACAAGCCCTTAATGCAAATTTAATATTATGACTGGTTTTCTCATAGATGCCATTGTCAGAACTGGACTAAATTCAAATGAGACCAATCGGTAAGCATCAGTATTCAAATAAAAAAAGAACCATCAAAATTGCTTCACCCAGTCGGAAGTTCTGAGGTAACAAACATAAAATAAACATACAGTCAAAATGGGAACTTCCTCCATTTTTAGGGTTCCGTAGCCAAAATGGCAAAAACGGAACCCTTATAAATTCGTCATGTCCGTAGGCTACGGTCACCACTTACGATCAGACAAGCCGTGTGGTTGTTTGCCACAGACATCAAATTTATAGCAAGAACTGAAAAAAAAGAAAAAAAAAAACCTAGCTACTCATTTGCATTGAAATTTTGGTTGAGCTTTATTCCTATGTAAAATAAGAGTGACAGCTGCTAACCAAAAGCAAATGAGTGGCTAGGTACTTGTTTGGGAAGCAACATTACAATTTATTATTTATTTATACAACTGTCACAAAAACACGACAATTGTAGAGAAATTCTGACACAGATCGAACCGAAATTGAGGACCGTGGGTTTGTGGCAAAATTTGTTTCTTGTCCTTTTAAATGTGTATGTTGTTAAGTCATGTATTGTCACAAATAAATATTATTTCTTTCTTTCTAATGATACGGAAGTACGAAACCCTTGGTGCAAGAGTCCGACTCGCACTTGGCTGTTTTTTACGTATTGAGCAGCAACAAAATATAATAGAATAGAATACTTAATGTTTTATTGTTAAACAATGTACCTATCTGTAAACTTTGATAAGACAGTTAACGACTTACGAGTCTTATGACATGACGCGAAATTAGCTTTTGAAATCACCTCTCAACAAGTGTTTAACTCGAGTGTTTGATTAAATTATTTTGTGTGACTACATTTTAATTGGTATTACGTAAAGTTTGTGAATGTAAGTACTTTCTATTAACCCTTGTTCTGATATTCGCCCAAATTATATATATGTCACAAAAATGATGATACAAGACAATAAAACGTGAATCTATTAAGGTAAATGTAGGAGTGGATGACACTGTACCAATGAATGACTTTTTTGCAATTTGATTTAAAATATTAAGAAAACTGTTGTTAATATGATCCAAATACAGTATCCAGACTACTAGTAGTGCAATCTGTGATTTTTGTTTTAAATCTTTCATCGATATCTTGAGTATTTCTTAAAATTTATATACGGTTTTTACGAACAGGTGCTTCGAGTTGGTTGTGCGTCGCGTCGGTGTTCTTAGTGAAACTGCTAAGGCATTGCATTGTAAAAGTGAACATATTAGACAAGATATAACAAATTTTTGGACAGTGTTTACTAAAACTATTACAATTTAAAAGGATCTATTGATATTGTGTATTTCAAGTGCATTATTTTTATTAGTTTAGTATTTTAGACGCATGTCATATACCGGAACAAAATTATAGCGTTTAGTAGTGGATGACACCCATGTCATTCACTCACTCAAATTGTAATTTTATGTATCTTAATTTGAATCGTATTTTATAGATATACAACGCATATTTTAGTTATTCTTAAAAGCACAAGTTTCTATAGGTCATTTGAGTAGTGTCTGACATGGGTGTCATATACTGTTTTTCTATGGAGATCGAGTGGATGACAGTATGTAGTGATATGCCATTCGTTGGGTCGTAACTATGTGTCATCCATTGGTTACAGGTATTTTTAATGAAAACATATCCCTTAAATTACCTAAATGTACCCATGACGTCGTGAAAAAAAAGGCCAAGCTTGTACTGACTGTAAATAAACACAATTTGATTCGGCAAGCGACACTACAGCTGGCATTTGCCTCAATTTTCTTAAAAGTAAAACCAAAAAAAAGCTTATTTTACAAAATTAGGACAGAAGACTAAAAAACGAAACTAAATATGAGAAATCGAGAGGGAGTACAAACGATGTGAAGAAAAAAACATATTTTAGTAGTTACTGTGTGTATACAAAATCGTTCTAATAAAGGAATTAAAAGTTTTGTTCAACATTTAATAAGTATCTACCTCGTTTTAGTTAGCTTTTCCCTTTATAAGTTTACCAGTACCATAAACGTACCTGCAGTTAAGATAATCAATTGTAAAACGTGATGCAATGCCATGTCATTTACTGGGACAACAATCCTATTTTTCCATAGTCATACTTTGGGATATTCAATATTTTGCCAGTCATTCACTGGTGTAATTTGAGACGTCACGGAAAAGTGAAATTATACAGTAATAGTATTAGTTATACACAATTTATTATTCTAAAAACATAAAGGAGGAACCAGTCTATAAATTTGTTTACTCATTTAGTCTATATCTTTGACAATTACGTAGTTTTTTGGAAAAATGCTTGAAATCGCTCCTTATAGTGTCATCCACTGGTACATTTACCTTAATGATTGTGAACAACTTATACTATGGAACCAACTATAAATTAAAAAAAAAACAACGCTTCACAACACATTCAAAAAAAATTGTCAACCTATCTTAGCCCATTTCTATGGAACAACAATGGAAGTACTGATGATGAATAGAATCTTACATTGTTTAAATTTTAATTTAATATAATGTTATTTGTACTTCTTGTTTAATCGTAATTTTAATTTTTACTGTTGTTAATATTGTTTTATTATCGACATTTACAATTTATTCATTATTATAGGGTTTTTATATAACTGTTTTGTTTACCTACCAAATAAAATTTATTTTAAACTGTCCGATTTCAAATACCTATTAACTACGGAACCCTAAAACCTCCAGCGTCTAGGCTGCAATAAATATAACCCGTGGCATTTTCTATAAAATAAATAAAGGTGTTATAATAGATTCGATTGATCGATTGTGACGTATGGCTTTCATACAATTGGACCTTTCCAAGGTATTTATTGACCGCTAGTTGAGAGTGTAGGCCGACTGTATTGTATACAGGGTGAAATTTTAATCAGGATCATGAAATTTTTTTTAGTACAGATGGTGCCTTTTTAGGCGCTAGAGTGAGAAGTGGTTCATTTTACGTTTGGTCGAAAACTTAGGAGGGCTATCTGTACTACATTTTTTTTAGTACAGGGTCGCGTTTTATAAAGTTACAATTTACAATTTCGCTGTTTGCCTCTCTTTCTAGCTAATATGTGCGTGCGTTAGAGAGGCAAACAGCGAAATTGTAAATTGTAACTTTATAAAACGCGACCCAGATAGTGCCTTTTTTACGCGTTGGTGCGAGAAGTGGCTCATTTTACGTCAGGTCCAAAAATTTGGAGGGCCATCTGTACAAAAAAACGTCGTACGAGACACGTGCAAAATTGTGTCGTTATGTACTATTTCAGGACAGATGGTGCTTTTTTTACGCATAAGTGCGAGAATTTCATTTTTCAAACGACTACAAAAAAGGAAGTGTTTTTCTCGCACTTGTATCGCAATACAATGCATATGTTCAAAAGGTGCTCTTTAACTACACTTTTTCGAAATAGTACGGAAATGAATACTCGATATTCTTACATATATCCTATCCTACTCGTAGTTAGTACTGTCGAAAATGTTTTATTTTTATTATATTTTATTTATTTCAACCAACATGTATTTACAGTTTAAGCAAAGTTGTAAAATACCTCCCCGGAGACTTTATTTTTCATGCATTGATTTTTTGGATTTATATTTTTGAAGACTAAATCAAAACAACAAAAAAAAATATATTTTATAAAATTAAACGTAGTTCAAAAAAAAAACCAGCAGCTAGTGGTGTTTCTAAGGTTATTTTTTAATATCACCAATAAAATAGTATATTACGACACAAGTGCTAAAAACATGAAATTTGAAGCGAGTGGCGATGTTTTAAAACACGCACGACCGATAGGGAGTGTTTTAAATCGACACGAGTTACGAATTTCGTTTTTGCACGTGTCTCGTACGACGTTTTTTTAGTACAGATGGTCCTCCGAAGTTTTGGATTTGACATAAAATGACCCAAATATTTTTTATGCAGAAAGCTTTGTTATATATCGTATACCATATAAATTTTACGAAAAAAACACCAATTTAAATGGTAATAAAGTAACAGTCGAGAACCCTCAGAACTGACCCTGAATATAATTTAGTTCAACAAAATCGGTTTAAATTGTTTTATTTAAAAAATAATGCAAAACTTCTTGCTATCGAGAAAAGATAAATGACCGTAAGATGATCTAAGAAAGTTTGAAACAAAACAGCTTGGCTGCCGTTTCCTGCCGAAGTGAACTGAGAGTTTGGACTTTATTTTTGATATTTACTAATGGGTATTCGCTATTATAAAATATGTGATCGTTTTAGTAAAAAAATCACACTTTACATGTAATTAAACGGGTAAACTCACGTGTGTTTACTTATTTAGTCACTACGCGCGCCCTCTTTCGGAGAGCCTAGGTCTCCATTATCAAGCATTCAGCGATATACAACATACCTAAAAGAAAGTCGAATTGAGAATTGAGATCTCCCCCTATTTTGAAGTCGGTTAAAAAGCATGATTAATAAGCAAACGTCACAGAGTTGGGCAAAAAGTAATGTGATTACTCCTTCAGATTACTTTTGTATGTGTACTTTGTAAACACATAAATACAAATGTAATTTATAGAAGTAATCATATTACTTTTTGCCCAACTCTGGCAAACGACGGGCGCTCCGACATTAAAATTTTAAACCATACATTCATTTATTTAGATTTGTTTTTTTTGTATTTCTTTTGTTTTGTGTACATTTTTTTAAAGCGCAACGGTTAGATAATTTTAATACGCGTGAATTTACCTACATGCCAATAGACCTATTAAAAAATGTGAGATTTGACATAACTATTTTTATAAGCTGTCTGAGAAATTATCAATCAATCTCACACAGCAGTAATTGCTAATGTTTTAGGTTTTTAATAAGCACAGCTTTATTTACTATATTATAAGCACTAGTAGTTATTGCTAATTGGATATTAATGTTTTGATTTATTTTGATTTTGTTGTAATTTTATTAATTTTAATTTGAAATTCTATTAACAAATTACTGAAATAAACAATTTGAAAATGAATAAGGTATATCGTCGATAATAAGATTCTTATTTCAAACATTCTATGGAATCTAATCTTTATCTGCATGTGTTATTACGCGGTATTGCACTATCTCCGACAATATCAGTATTCGTGCTTGTAACTGTTTTTATTTCATTCGGTACATTCGTAAAAGTTGTACCAGAAATTTTAGTTTGTCTTACTTTACAAATTTAAAAAAAATTCGTTGAGCAAATTAGTAACCGATTGTGATAACCTTAATAAATGGATAACTTCAGTTTTTGTTACACTACGCCTTGATTGAAATTAAGATATACTTTTATTTTTACATCTATGCTTAGTTCAATCAGAAAAGGCTAAGCTATAACTATAAGACTTACAAAAAATTGTTCTTAGGAACCATGTCATCGATTTTAATAATAAGGAAAAATGCTTTGATAAATATGAAAAAAAAAACTTTTTTCCTAAGACTTACACAATAAATACCCAGTAAAATAAATTTAAATACGTGAAAACAATAAATTCCATGTATTTCAGACATCATGTTTCTTAGAGACATTTACTGCTTAAGACCTACACAAACGATATCTGAATAGAAATAGTGTAAGTTTATTTTTTTAAAACAACCGGGTTCAATTTCTTAGCTGGGTACAATTTTTTTTTCTGATGTAGGAATGCAGTTTCTCTTTTTATCAAAATCGGTGACATGGTTCCTAAGAACAAATCTTCGTATGTCTTATAGTTTCAGACTTTCCCATACTGACCGATTTGAATGAAACACTCTGCATATTGATTGATTGAACTAAAAAGTAGAAATGAATAGATATAAAAATAAAAGTATAACGTTAAAAAAGGCGGCAAAATTTTAAAAAATAGGTTAAAATTAGATTTTTTTGCCTTTTTGTTATGACAAGCTGGTTCGACAGAGTATATTTACTTTTAATTTATAGTTAAAAATTGAACAGCAACATTGAGGTAAATAAAAAGAAAAACTAATTACAACTATGCAACAAAATAAAAAAACGCACTTACCTTCAAAACCAAAACGAATTCGCGCAAACACACAAGTTAACTTTTTAATTTTTTTTTTAATTATTAGTTAGTGACAACGGCAGTAGACTGGTAGCCGGATGGCATTTCTGCAGCTTATATAGGGGTGGCGCTTACTCGACAACTCGATCGATTTATCGCCCGATTTGAAACGTGTCACAAGCGGTAGCGGATTGTAGAATCATGCCTGCGACCATATATAACATGGACGTCTAACGCCAGATCAAAAATGCCCCCGGAAACAATTGTTCAATTATGCCAAGATGGGCAGGACAAAGCGTTTTTCTTAACACCGCGCATATTTCGACGCACAATACAATAGAATAAAGCCAATCAAAACTTTGATGGACCAATCACAACTATTTTTAAATGGCGGTTTAAGTTTTCATTGGTTGACATTGAAATTCGTTGTCGTGATGCACTGAAGAGGGGGTGACATTTGTCAACTAAAATTCAGGACCGTTTTTGTAAGGCAATTTAATATGGCGTGCGGCTTTCATGTTTTATTTGATCGTAGAATCATGCCTACTACCGCAAACTCCTAACCCCCTTATTCATAAACGTTTGTTAACTTAACAAGCCGCTAATAATTGTTTGTTTCTTTCGGTCTTAACAATGTGGCCATAAGAGCAAAAGAGCCAAACAATTATCAGCGGCTTGTTAAGTTAACAAACGTTTATGAATAAGGGGGTAAAATCGTAAAATAAGAGCTCTGTGTCGTAAAAAAAAGCGTCATTAGAGTGATGGAGTCAAATCCTCGAAATTTGTGGATTTCGACGTTTGAGGTAGGATCGCAGAAGTCCCATCGCTAACCTCTATCAACACGATGCCTCTCTGTCACACTTACGTTCGAATTTATAAGTGTAAGATAGAGGCAACACTTCATTCGCGGTAGACCGTCAGTAATTGCCCTAGCATATCCTGAGTTTGACAGTAGTTCGCAGTGTTCTCGTCTCTGTTTAACGATGGGTATTCGTGACCCGAATTTACAATGTTACTCATTGTCTCACTGCCTGAGAGCTGCAAATCTGGCACCAACGGTACATCACGGGTACTCAAGGAATAAATTGTTACTTACTCCTATCAATAATAGTAACTAATCTTGTTAATCATCGTAATTTTATATTGAATTGTTTAATATTAAAAAAATAATTGTGAACGCGTCATTACAAGTAATATTTTTAAAGTAATAATATTAAAATATATTTACTGTTAAAATCTGTGTAGGTTGAAAAAGCGCTAAATTGAAGTGGCAGTCAGTGGGACGTATTGCTCGAATAACCGATGTTTAGTGGGGCAAACGTCTCCTCGAGTGTGGCCACCACCTATGCGGCCTCCTGTGGAGGGCCACCGGTCGGCGCTTGGGAAGGCCCCTCACAAAATTGACCGATGAGCTGACAAAAATAGCTAGAATCTATTGGATAACCACTATCGATCTTTATGGCATGCTCTGTGGGACGCCTATGCTCAGCTGTGGACGTCTATCGGCAGTCAATGATGATGATTTACTGTTAGAGGTAAGAATACAATTTGCATACTACTATTATCGATGATTAACAAGTAACTATGAAAGGCCGTAATAATTACATGTCCAGTACAAATTGTGCTTTTTTTACGCGCCAATGCGAGAAGTAGTTCATATTTTGTTAAGTTCAAACTTTAGAGCGCTATATATACTGAAAGACGTCGTACTATCGTGTCAATTTTAATTAGTAACTCGTGTCAATTTAAAAGACTCCCTTCGGCCAGGTTTTACTTTATTACGATTCGGACTTTTTTTCGCACTTGTATTACCTAATTTACCTACTTTGACGATTTATTTAATGTGTGTGCATTTGTTTGTTATTTTTAATGGCAAATATATAGATCTGCCCCAACTCCTCCTGCGAGTGTCGTAAAAGTCGACTAAGGGATTGAAGTGTTACTGACCATTATTTGATAAAAGATTGATGATGGGCAGCAGCATCATCAGTTCATAATAGTGGACACATTACTGCGATCGCCAATCCGCTTGCCCAGCGTGGCGATTATAGGCATTTACCTCCTAATGCGTCTATTCGAATAGTTAATAGGAGAGGCCTAAATCCAGCAGTGGATTATCATAGGCTGATGATGATGATGATGATGACAAGATCTGAATCTGCATCTGCGCTATTTGTACTTCGATACTTTAAAATCTGTAAACGCTATCTCTCATGCCCGGCACCGCGGACCGCCGGCGGACACAAGTTGAAAAATGGCGTAAATACTTTTAATAGATTTTCCGGCGATCGTTATCGAACTCTGACCACTAAATGTTTGTTTACTATTAATCTAATAATTTTACAATTATTCTACAAATATTAATATCTGGCAAAAGATATTTTGGATCAGGAAATGATAATCTAAGATGACAATCTCATACATTGAATCAATCAACTACTTCAATTGGCAGTTCTTCATGCAACTTGTTGGTATTAAATTGTTTTAAGGTAGGTACGTAGAAACATTCAAAAAAGTGCGTAATGTTCGTAGATACTAATTTGAATGTAAATTTTCCTGTATTTTGTTTGAAGTATAAAATATAAACACGTGAATGAAAAAGTTTAAATAATATTTATTTATTGAACAATAATTATAACTTTTCAATGTACGAATTTCAAATTGTATGTTGTGTTTAAAACATAGTACTTTTACATTTTAGATAAGATAAGATGTCTTTATTGTCATAACAGTGTACATTTAGATGTTGTTGGTGAAATAAATCCCAACAGTTTGCCCATTTCGGACGTACAATAATAAACTTAAAACTAGTGTGAAGTTGTGAAGTATTACATAAGTAGGTACCTACTTTAGACCAATGATATAATAAGTAAAGATATGTTACACAGGCTCTAAAATTGAAGCGCGCAGATTGTGATAATTCTAACAATCGCTCTTAGTTCTACTCAGACCACCGTGAGGTGTGTACCACTGCCGAGTTCTCGCAAATTACATGAACTGCGCCCTGAAATGTCATTTTATGTTATACAATAGTGAAAACTACGAAATAAAATGCAAAAATGCCCTTAACATCAAAAATCATGCGCAATTAAACGGAATTATATATTTTTTTCAATTTTACTATTTATTGAAAATAAATAGGACGCCATTTTGACGTTTTTGAAAGACTTCGAGAAAAAGACAAGCTTATGCTGTTTAAGATCAAGAGTAACAGAGATAAAACAATGTTTATCAATAACAACCTTAAGAATGCACGCGCAATTGTCAAATGCTAGTTGTCTCTTTTTTATTTATTAAATACGAGTATATGTATTTTGCCATCTCTTTTACGCATTTTGAAGTATGAAGATAGGTGTATGTCAACTGTCAATAAATCGTAGGTGTATGATGTGAAGTATTTATTTCGCTCATTTTGTTAGAGTATAACGTATCTTTACTTATATATCATTGCTTTAGACCATTATCATTAATTAGAGCAACGGGCTTTCGCTTACGTATGTCAAACATTTGTTAATAATATATAAATAATCCTAGAAAACAAAAATAAACTCAATGTCCCGAGTTTTTTTGGCTGTAACTTAAAAATACTTATTGAATGTATTAAATTTTTTACAATAAAACGATTTCTTTTTTATTTGCATTTTCTGCTACGACAATTAACGAATAAAAAATAAAAACTTACTTATTTAGATAGGTACCCTTAATAAACGTAAATAAAGTACCAGTCGCGAGATTGGTCTTATTTCCTTTCGAATAGTATATGAAAAAAAAATACTTATAGGTAGTATAACTCATAAGTAGTAAAAGATTCATCCATGCACATATAGCTAATTGAATATACACGGTGGAATTTAATCGGTGAACAGGAACCCATTTTTCTAATTCAGTAATCGATGGCGGTCACGTTTATGTAGTACTTAAGTGGAACCAAGTTTTTTTTTAGCATAATTTTTTTTAATGTTTAAATTAAAATTTATTGTCACCCTACTAATGGTTTAGTCTGAAAAGTTTAATACCTCTTTTCAAACTATCAGCCATAGAAACTTAAAACATAAATGAGCAATAACCACTCACATGCTTTAATTTTTGCGATAGACTCTATTCCTATGTAAAATAAGAGCGATGCATGGCTGATAGTTTGAAAAGAGGTATTAAACTTTTCAGACTAAACCATTAGTAGGGTGACAATAAATTTTAATTAAAGTTTAATTTCAACATAAAAATTTTTTATGCTAAAAAAAAAACTTGGTTCCACTTAAGTACTACATAAACGTGACCGCCATCGATTACTGAATTAGAAAAATGGGTTTCTGTTCACCGATTAAATTCCACCGTGTATACATATAAAAAAATATTTTATTTCTGGAGCAGAAAGTCAATAAAGGTATGTTACTCGACAAAACAAACTTGCTATTGTATTATATTTATTAGATTTAGTTTTAAATGTTATCGGTTAAAATGTATCGGTTTTATATTTAATAATAAAACTTACATTTACAACTATTAAATATATTATAAGATTATAACCAATCCACTTATAATACACGTCAATAAAGCAACTAAAACTAAAGATTTTTTTATCCCGTTTACGAAAAATAGTACATTACGAATTACGACACAAGTACGAAAAACATGAAATTCAAAACGAGTGGCGATGTTCTAAAACATGACCGATAGGTTAAATCGCCACGAGTTACGAATTTCGTTTTTGCACTTGTCTCGTGCGACTAGGGCTTGCAATATCGGCCCATTTTCAGTTCCGGAACTGATTTCCGATATTATACTTCAATTCCGGAACCAGTTCCGGAACTAACGAAAACTTTTGTAAAACTGGGTATTACTGAAATAAAACTTTAAATTTCAATACGATTTGTATACAAGATGCTCATGAGGAAAGAGAAAATTTTTAACAGCATATTCCTGAAGCTAAAAGAAGCAAGATTTTTTGTGTATTTCGAATGCTGCACTACTTAAAAAGTATTCTATTAAATTAATGAAACTATCGCAAAAATGCATTTTAATGTTTTAGGTAATAAAAATAAGAGATTGTTTGTCCTATTGATGTTTGTCAATTAAGTGTGACTTTTGTGTTGTTGGTCTTGACTAAGGCAACACATAGACAAAATCGTTACCTAAAATGCGTAACGGTCTAAAACGGTAATACAAGACATTTTCTCTTAAAATAGACGGCGTCCGGTAAACTTTACTTTGTAACTTCAAATCTGATCATAAATCCGCTGTAAATGTTTTCCCTTTCCTCATGGGCACATTGTATTGTTCATCAATAAATTAAGGTTACGTTCTTATAACAAATACTTAGTACTTATAGGTATGGTAATTCGAATCAGAATTTCTATTTTATGTTTAACCATATAATAAGAACACTTTTTTTCAATTCCGGCATTCCGATATTAGCTGTGTCAGTTCCGGAAGTGTAAAAACGGCAAAATCGGCCCGAAATTCCGATATTTCGAAATTCCGGAATTCCGGAATGCAAGCCCTACGTGCGACATTCTTTAGTGCTGATGGCCCTCCGAAGTTTTGGATACCAACCGCTGTGCGGAAAAGTACTATGAAAAATAATTCTCGCACACGTGCGAAAAGTATCACTTTCTGTGCATAAGGCTACCCTTAAAAAGAGCACTTTCTGAGCATTGCAAAATATTTATAGTCTTGTACATAAGGTTTCC